>JAHREE010000561.1:606574-835742 GCA_033628505.1 Tringa tobata
GCCCCCCCGCTGCCCATTGGAGCGCGGCCCGGCCCGGCCGGCCCCCGACGGGGCGGTCGGTCGGTCGGCACAACGGCCGCGCTGTGTCCCCGGGTGGCTCCGGGCACGGCGCGGCACGGCTGCCGGTGGGGCTCTGCGAGCCGCGTTCGCAACACGCCTCCTGGTCGCGACACGCCCCGTTGTCGCGACAGGCCCAGCCTGAGGGGGAGTGGCTGCTTCCAGCGCGTTGGCACCGCTGTCGGCAAATCCCCGCTGTCAGGGCTTTGGGATCGGGCGCTCTCCCCTTGCGTCCGAGGTGCAGGCACCTTGGGGAGGGAAGGGATGGCGGGCACTCGGGGCCCCCAGCCCAGTGCCCCCAGTTTCCCACCGGTCCCTTGCTGGGGACAAGGAGCACGCTCTGTTCCTGTACAGGTTGCCGAGGTCCAGCCATGCTGCCTGGTGTTACCATCCCCACAGATGGTGCATGGTCCCTCCTGTTTTCCATCCAGAAGGGCAAGGGCATGGGGGTGGTTGGGAAGAAGGGACGGTGTCCCTGGGGTGCTGGTTCCTCCAGGGACGCTCAGCTGCAGGAACCGTGGGTCACCCCTGTTCAGCACACCAGTTATGTACCTTGGGGTCAGGATTGGGCCCGGGGAGACTGGGCGACCTTGGAGAGGTTATTTCTGCTCCCAGCCCCTCGCACGCTGGGAATGGGGATGTGCTCATTTGAAGTGCTAATTTTGAACTGTGTTTGCTTGCACTGTATTCACTCTGCTTCCTGAGCAGGGACCCCGTCTGCCTCCGATATTGCAAATGGCGTAAGATCAGCTCTTTGGAGAGAGCCATCTCTCCAGAGCCTTCCTCTCCCCCAGTGTCACCCTGACCAAGCCTTTCCACCCGATGGCATGGCTGGCTGGGGCGCAGGTACCCTCTGGGGAGGTTGTGGTGAACTTCCTATTCCTACTGAAGGATGTGCACCCAGACCTTTGCCAGGTGCTTCCAGAGCTGCTGTACCCTGGCCCCCGCCAGCCCGTGCCCTGGTGCAGCAAGGTGCTGGCCGTCAGGAGAAGGGTCCTCACATGGTGGCAGTTCTAGTTGCAGGGTCAGCAACGGGATGCTGCCACGCAGTGAGACCTTACCAGCCAAGGTGGCTCAGGTTGGTTACTGAGCGGCATCAACTGGATGGTTGGTCTCTCTCCCAGCAAGGATGGTTGGTCTCTCTCCCAGCAGGGATGCATCCACATTCTAGACACAGCTGGCAGCAAGGTGAGTGTTACAAGCAGAGATTTGCTGGTATAACCCAGTCTGCACCAGTGTCCTTCACCTCTGAGTTGAGTTTTGGCTCACAGGGTCCCAGTACAACACGCTCACCCACTGAGCCGCCCTGGCCAAGTTATTTCACCATGGACCTAGACTACAGCGGTGCCGGTGCTGCCTCTCAGACACGGTGCTTTCCAGTAGCGTAGTAGGAAAGGACAGTGGCGATTTTTCCCCTTTACTTTTTTTTTGAAGGAACCCAGAGACTTCCTTTTGGAAGATATCAGTGTTGCATGGTTACCTGCTTGGAAGGTAGGTGAGGGCACAGTTAAACTTGCTTCCCCAACTTCATTCTGCCTTTGCGTGCCCTCCTGTGCAGCCTTCAACTGCAGTGTTACAGACCATGGCTCCGGTAAAAAGACAGATCTTTTCTGAAGACTTGGAGCAGGCTGTTTCATAGAGTTTTATGTGTTCTGCATATTCGTTATGCTCACAGACCCAACTGAGCAGAAGGAAGTGCCAACGACATGTTTCAAAGGTTGCTGAAGAAGTTGTTTGTGGCTAACTGTATTACTTGAGAAACAAGGTCTAAGTATATCCTGTCATGAGAGGATTGAAGTCAGGCAGCACAAGCATCTTGGTTGAGTGCCTGACCACACAGCACTGCCCTGAAGGGTTACTTATAGGGAATACCTCTATACCAAAACACCTTAAACCAGCAGCTCAGAGCAGATAATGCCCAGAAGCCATCCACTTCCAGATGTGAGCAGCCAGGAACAGAAAGTGTCTTCTCTTACCTGGACAGAGCATGGTGCCATTAACCTCCAGGACATTTTGGGAGTCGCTTTCATTTGTGCCACCTTCTGCCTTGTTAAGTGGCTGGGATGGGTTTCAGGTGTTGTTGGTGAGCCTCTGACTGATGAATCAGTTGGTTAATTGTTTAATGTAATTATGTAATGATTGTTTTTTAACTCTAGAGGTTTTGACAAATGCATTTTTTGTTGCTAATAAACACATGCTCACATACATATACTGCCTGCCTGTTCACATGCAGATGCACACCCGCGGGAGGAACAAATCCAAGGCGAGTGTCTGCCCTCGTCTTTGCAGATCCAGCCAGCCAGAAGAGCCTCTCTCACTTGGAGGAGAGGTGCAGTGTGTATCTCAAGTCCTGGTCGGGGACAGAAATTCTTGGACAGGGTGGGAACGGGCTCTCCACACCATTTGCACTGCAGAAGACCCTATGGGTTGTAAATGGCCCATCATTTTGGAAATAAATTGGCAGATGAGAGAGCACACCTGCTAAAAGTAAGTGTGAAAGTCCCCTCCATCTCTTCACTGACTTAATGTCCCTTCTCCTTTGGGAAGGCTAAGCCAGATCAGCACGTCATCCAGTTTGAAAATAATTTGTCCAGAAATGGAGTTCTGTTGGCTGGGAGCAGCTCTCTGATCAAGCTTGGTACGTTGTCCCCTAGATGTTTCACCAGCATAACCTGGGGTGTTTCAAGAGGAGCCAACTGCCTGCAGAAAAGGAAGGGTATAAGGGGACAGGAGGCATTGTGGTGGTGAGAGGTGTCCACAGCCTCCACGTTTGCCATGTTGTGTGCCACCAGCCTCTGCTCTGTGTCTGCAGGAATTCCTGTTCTTGAACCAATTATATCTTATTTTACGGGGACCAGCGTAGACTTGTTTACTGCATTTCACACAGCGCAGCCAACGGCTGGGGAGCAGAGCTGGATCCCTGTAGTCCCGGTAGCATGTCTCTCACTGGTCTTTTCGGCCCAGAATAAGCAGTGGTTCCTCATTGTGCTGAGGTCTCAAGAATTAGGGACCCAAGCCACTGTATTTACAAGGCACTGTGTGTGACTGATCCAGCCCCAGGTTTACAGTCTCTCCTCCATCTCCCTGTGCCCTGCCATCTGTCATCAGCCCGTGGACAGACTGGCCTTGCTGGGAAAGCAGATAAACTGCATGTGTAACAGATCCAGCCCTGGGGCTGTCAGTTGGTCAGCCCTGACATAAGTCACCACAGAAGCCACCTTCAGGAGTGTGTCATTCACAGCTTCCTGACACGGGACTTCCCCGGTCTGGCTATACTGGTATCATCAGCCCTGTGTTATTGAGGCTGGATTACCCAGACTGGGAATTAATCAGATTGTTGCTCCAGTGGCACCAGTTTGACTCTGCACGACTGGGGATCTGGAAGCACCGCCTGTGTGTCTGCATCCCAGGTCCAGGCATCCATGTGGGTGGGCATCACTTTAGGGATCTGATCACCAGCACATCACAGACCTTTCCTTTTCCCTCTTTGGAGGGTGCTCGCAGCCTGATGTATGGCCCGTCTATGTCACCTGGGATTTTGTTTCTCTAGGATGTTCCCTCATATTTGGGCGCTGCACCAGCTGTACAGCTCCAGAGGTATTACAGTGGTAAAATCATGTCCCCAGAGTCCCCCAGGGAAGAGAGGTGGCACAGGCAAGAGTGTTTTGTAAGCAGAGATGTGAACGCTTATCTCACAATGTTTTGCATTTGTCAGAACTGGTTCCTGCTCATTCCAATTGCTGACCTACAGTCCAAGATTTCTTTTTTGCAAGACTCTGAGAGACTTTGTTTTGGGGGGTCAGAAAAAAACCCCCAGAATATTTTTATAAAGAACTTTGTAGGATGTAGGGCGTACTGGTGAATGGGGTAGAGGATCTGGGGGGGAATTTCCTCTGACCAAGCAATTTTCACTATGCATTTCAGTTTACAACCCACCTGCTGCTGTGGGGTGTGATTTATCTTTGCATGCAGATTGCAGAACAATTTGAGTAGCAATGTGAGCTATGTATTTGGGTGTAGACGGAAGGATCTGAGGAACTCCATGATTCAAAGACTCCTGGATGCCCAGCTAAGTCTATGCTTGGCCCTGCAGAGCTCCTGCAAGCTTCAAAGAAATTCGTGTGTGCAGACAGAAGCTAAAGAAATTTGAAACATCATCTGTTAAGGGAGAAGCTTACCTTTGAGGGACAAATGTCCAGAAGAAGCCCCATTGCAGTCCTCTACTCACTGGAGGACAAACACAGAGAGCAGAGATGTGCAGAGGAAGGCTGGAAGTCAGCAGAGCTGTGACCTAAACTGAGATCCATCAGGTACAACTGCCTGATGTCACTGTGTCTGGGTCTGGCCGTGGGCAGCAATATGTGTAAGTCACCTCCACATGAGCTTAAGATCCTTGGAGCTCCTGGCTGTATCACAAAGGACTCCTGAAGTACTGCTTTTTCAGAAGATGCCAGGCATTGGGTGAGCTGCTCCTCTCACATGCTGTTGGTTCGCAGTAGCTCCCTTGGGCACAGCAGCTGGTTGACTGTGGCATTTGGGAAGATCTTGGGTTGGACGAGCCCAGATCTGAATCACTAAAGCATGCCTTTTGTTTCCTGAAGGGTGGAAAATGTCAAGGGCACACGGCATCCCAGAAAATCAGCTATTAGACATCAAGGCAGTCATAACATGTGACGGAAAACAGCTTCCACCTGCCTTTTTTTCCATAATTCTTCTGTCCTCACTTAATCCACCCTTCATCTTGCAAAGAGGGCACCTCCATTTTGGGTACTTGAAAAGGAAGGAGGACCCCACTGGGGGTGGGTTGCAGCTGCTAGAGCAGCTCTCCAGCCCATAGCCAGCTCCTCACTAGAGGGACAGGCTCTTGCAGAGAAAAAGCAATGACCGTCCAGGCACAGGGTGGCCAAACAAATCTGCTGAACTCTGAGTGGCCCAGAGCCCACGTTATCCACCCCACAGTGCCAGGTTTTGCCAGCTGCTTTTTCCTTTCTGCTGGAAGGGCTACTACGGTCCGATTCCTTCAATGCCTGTCTGGGGGTGCCTGTGCACCACCTCTCCCCGCACTGCCAGGGAGCTGAAAGCTTTTCTACTGAGTCCTTGACTATGTTGGGACATCCAATTTAACCAAATATTCACTATCAGCTGCTGCAGTTCTCTATACCATCTCCTGAAAGGATCCTAGTGAATGTGTGCTGCACATGTAGTACTTTCCTAGCAGATCTTTTTATTGGCAATCAGGAGGTGAGTAAGGGATGCAATGCATTGCCATTTTTTGTTTGTTTAAGGACAATCCTGGTGGTTTGCAAACCTCGACTTTGAAGCTGAGAAGTCCAGCATAGGCCATGGTGCTTATAAACACTGAACCAGGAGCAAATTCCAATGGAGTTTCTCCAGTTTGGCTTTAAATAAGTATGTCAACAAGCAAAGATTTAGAAGTTAAATTAAATATTAAGCTTCTTGACACAAAGTGTAACTGAGTCTTACAGGAGTCTCTGACAAAGAGGGCTGGAGGGATACTGGCCAACAAGTTATTTCAGACACCTGTTGCCAAACCTATTTCTTGTCTCCAGATGGGTCTGATGTAGACAAGTGAGGGGACAAACACCATTCCCTGGGGAATTCCATTCTGTAGGGAATCTGTGGTGCCATCAGGGCATGGGTCCCAGCATAGCCCAGCAAGGAGAATCCGAGTTCCCCTGGGGCTTTGCAGCAGGACACATCAGCTTCTCCTGGGAAGCTGCCCCAGGCGCTACATGTAGGTGGTGGGTCTGTGGAGTTGTCACCCCACAGGTGGACCACAGGGGAGGACTACAGCATTGTGCCTTCCCTCGGTGGTGTAGAAGCATTGTACCTGTGGGGCAGGTAGGGGCTCATGCCAGCATGGAGCTCCTTTGAGCAAATGCCTACCAGATAGATGCATAGGAGAGAGAGGAGGTGAGTGTGGCTTTTACAGAAAGCAACCACAGGTGTCCAGCAATTAAGATTAAAAAAACCCCCAAAGAATATGGAAGAAAAGCGAAGAGCCCAAGGGGGCACAGTGTGGCTCCTCTCCAGGGCAGGGGCACTGCTGATGCCTCCCTGTCTGGTGGCACAGCAGCCTTGTGACAGCAACATAAGGATGACCAAACAGCAACCCAAAATTCCCTCTCCCCAGTTTCTGCATGGTAAAAGGATCCTCCAGGAGAGCTGAATCCAGGTGCTACATTATCCTGTGATTCCTCACCTGCATTTAGATGGAAACACTGCAGAGAAGGCAGGACGTGTTAGGCAGAGACTAGCAGTGCAAATGGCCAAGGGGAGGGGGGGCAAAGGGCAGGTTGCTCCCTGACACCCCCCTGGATCCCTGGATGGAGGGACTGTTAATGCTGAGAGCAAGGGTGACTAGTCTGCAGCTGGTGGCCAGCTCCAGGGAGACTGGGTTCTCCATTAACCCTGGTGGGACTGGGGAGCACAGATGCAATGGAGGGGAAGGCTGTGCCTCTGCTCAGCTCTGTGGGAGCCAACTGCTCAGGTGGGTGGCGTGCAGGCTCCCTGCAGAAGGACTCCGGGATGTGCCGCTTCCCACCTGCAGTGACAGCGATGTGGGACCGTGACTGAGACCACAGCAGGGCACGGAGGGGTTTGGTGCTTCTTCCAAGGTGGCAGACATGGACAGGCCAGCAGCTGACCCAAGCACCAGCATGCTCTAACCTCTGAGCTGGCTTGCCCAGCTTGTAAACAACTTCTTCTTATTTTTTTTTTTTCCTCTTGGCTAATCTCGCTCTGTGGGGGCAGATAACATCACTGGAATTTTTCCAGTGTCCTTTGCAAGCGCCTCCTGCTTTGGACTTTGGCTGAGACGCACACGAATGAGAAACGAGCTTCCTCAATTGCTTTCTCTTGTTTGCTTTCCCCTGGGCAGCCCTTGTGCTGGCTGCTTCCTGCTCCACTCCCTGCTCCGCGCCGTCTCCTTGGGCTGGGGGAAGGTGGCAGGGAGTGACCCTGGCACGGCCACCCGCTCCCTGCACGTCCTTGTGGGGCTGGAGCAGCACCCGGAGCCCCTTGGGGCCACTGGCAGGGAGCAGGAGGGGGCAGCAGGGTCTGGCCGGTGCCACAGAACCTATGTGGGGCTTGGCAAGGTCCAGCTCGGCATCCCAGCTCTTTGCCCTGCAACTTTGCCTTGCTTGGCTGCGCTTGTGCCAATGCAGCCGTTTTGGGTTTAACCCTGTGCCATGGTGGGCGCCGGCTGCACTTTAGCCTCAAAGGGCCAAAACGCTTCTAGTCCTGAGGCAGAGCCAGCCCCAGCACAGCTGGCATGGTCCCTGACCCCAGCCCACCCGGCTGCCCGGCCCTACTCTGCCTAGAGACCCCTCTGTCGCCCCCCAAGCCCCCAGGGACATCCCTGCTGGGGTCTGACAGCAGAAAATCAGCCCTGTTTTGGAGAGAGCTGGCAGCCTGCACAGTGTCTGGCCCGACGCCGGCCCGAAGGCCTTGGGGTGCTGCTCCCAGCATGGCGGGGGCAGGCAGGCTGCCGGACCGGTTTGTGGGCACAGCCCCTGGCGTGGCACAGGCCGCGCACGTCACCAGCTCCTGCCCCAGCAGCACGTGTGGCTGCTCATCTCCTCCCTGGGCTGTCACCCGCACGGCACAGCCCCACGGCTCGCCACAGCCGTGGAAACCGAGGCACTGACCCTGTCCTGCCGCTGGCCTCAGGCTGGGCCAGCAGCTTGCAGAGGCCTTGCTAGAGCTCTGTTGGGGTTTCCCATTTCTGTCCTTCCTTTCCACCTTGGAGTTTTCCAGGTTTCCATGTGGTGTCTGTGGTCCATGTGCTGTGACCCAGCACACTGAGCTGGCTCTAGTGTCAAAGGGATGGTCCACGTGCAACATCACAGGGCTCTGTTCTTGCACGGTCCCTTCGGCCCCATGACTGTCCTGCCCAGGTATCCCAGCGTGTCCTTTTCCCTGCTAAAGACCAGCCAAGGAGTAGTTCCCTCCCATGCGAGCAATCCATAGGTCTGCTTCAATTAAGAAGCACTTTGCCCAAGGCCTGGCTTGCACTGGTACCTGGACATATGGCTCTGGCCCGTCTGGATGTCTTGGTCTCTGCGATTTCCCTCAGGCTGGGTTTGAAGCAGAAATGGACAGAGCAATGCCGTGGTTTCTCTGGCAAGGAGCCTGTTGAGTCATCATCATGAGTCAAGGCCACCTCTTCTTGGGTCCCCATGCAATGCCCTGTCCCTCTGCCAGTTCCTCCCATGATCTGGCGTGGGGTGGTGGGATCGGTGGAGATGGAGAGCAGTGGGGTTTCCCACCCAAATAGCTGTGTCGCCTGGGTGCTGCAAGGCACACTGTCCCCTGGGACATAGAGAGGTTTTAAGTTATTTCTTCTTATCTCTTGGTGCCTGTGTTGCTGCTGTCTTCAGGGAGATTAGCTAGTGGCGGTTTCTCTGGGCTGCTCATGCAATTGTCTTGCATGGTGTGGGGTAGTCAGGGCCGTGGTGGTGAGTCTTTGGGGGAGGCTGTAGTGTGGTGTTTCTTGCATTATCATCAGAAAGAGCTGTTGCTGTTTATCTGCCTTCTCCTTCCTTCATGTTATGCAACCTCCTTTCCAAATGAGAGTGGTTGTTTTCCCTGGGTTGAGGCAACAACGATGTTCTTCCTGGTGTTTCCAGACCCTCATGGCTATGATGGTGCTTCTCCAACCTTGCTCCTGCCCCTCTCACTCCCCTGACTGCGTTAGGATGCCCAACACCTTTTCCACTTTCTACCCAGTCTGAGTGTTGAGCAGGGACTGTTGTGAAACCCTGGGAAGATGTGGCCTTCTGAGCGGGCTGGGTGCCTGGTAGCTCCAGTTCCGTGGCCAGGGACGAATGGGGACCATGACTCAGGGCAACTGAAAGTTTTTTCCCTGGGAGAACTGCCTGAGATCCAGGTCACTGGGACCTGTTTATCAGGTTCCTATTTTTGTTATTCAACAGCTCAGTATTCCTGAAAACAAATCATGTTGTTGTCAGCTAATTGGCAGCGCAAGGCGTTGGACTGTGGAGGGTGTCCTGTGCCGGGTGCCTGTTTGCGTGGCTGGATTTTGGCTCTGCCATGACCATGGTCAGTCACGCTGGTCCTGCGGCTGCCTCAGGCAGGAGCTGCTCCTCTTGGTCCGTGCCAGTGGGAACAGCCCGTGGTTCTGCCTGGGGACCTACTGCCCCACCAGCCTCCTCTGAAGCCTCTGCCATCAGAGGGGACTCTGGTGCCCTGCAATGCCTGGCTGCAGGTCTGTGTGTGGAGGGCTGTGCACCACAGCTGCTGACCTGGCAGCAGGCAGGGGGGCTTCGCTGGGCTTTGGAGAAAAGCCCCTGGGTTTCATCCCCCATCTGGGACCCTCCTGTCCATGAGCTGTGCTGGACTCTGGCTTGGGGTGTGGGTTGGTGACCATCTCTGGTAGTCACTGGGTTGGGGTAAGACGGGAGAGAGCTGTGTTGGTGAGTTGCTGCTGTGTGAGGGATGAGGAACAGCTGCTTATATAGAAAAGGGAAAGAGGTGGTTGCTCCAAGGTCCCTGACACAGCCTGTCCCCCCACAGGAGGCTGTAGGCACTTCTTGGGAGAAGATACCTGGGGTGACCATTGCTGTTTCCTTGATGTGCAACAACTTCTTTCTGGAGCTGGACAGGACAATTCTACTCAGGCCAAGCTTCAGCAGAAAAGCCTGCTAGCTCAACCAGGGATTTTACCGATAGGTATTTTTTGCTTAATGGAAAAACAAAACAAAAATGCCTGTTTTATTTTTAGGAAATAAAGAAACATTTTTTCATGCATCATCTATTCTCCTTTTTGTCATAGTAAAAGCATGCAGGGAGCAATACCTCCTTCCGATCTCAGAAATAAAGAAGAAAACGTCTATTACTATTTGTGGTGAAAGAAACAGCTGTGCATAACTCACCGAGCAGCCATCCTGCTGCTGCCTGCCTGGATTTTAGTCATCTTGTTGTGTCACCGTGGTGGCAATGTGAGCTGACTCAGGCAGGGCTGCTGGCCCAGTGCAGTGGGCATGTGCCAGATGCCCAGAGACCAGCTGAAGTAGTGGGGCTTGTGGCCAGAGGAAGCCCATTTCTCATGTGGGCATGTTTTCTTTCTACATGAAGAAAACAGTATGGATGCTTTAGTGAGGTATCAATTTATTGGATGTAACATGAAAACATCTGCTGTTTGAAAATGCGCGTTCCTGGCCAGTATCCACTGAAATCCATGGGAGCTACTGGCACATGAGATGTTAGGAAAACAGCTCGTGTTGCTGCTGCCATTGTCAGGATTAAAACGCAATTGCCCTTTTTGGGAACACTGATTGCTGAAGGCATCTGTTGTGTAAGGGACAAGCTGGTGAGGTGGAGTGCCAGCCGGGGAGAGGAACTGTCCTGTTTGCCACTGGCCATGCTATGTGCTTTTGAAAGGTGTTTTTAGTTCCTTGCTCTGCACTGTGTTCCTCCTGTCCAGGCTCCAGGTAAGGTGGTGTTGGGGCAGTTGGTGCTAGTGGGTACATACTGTCCTGTACGTACGTACAGGAGAGGAGGGGGCAGCTGGTGGTCAGCCTGAAGCTGGGCAAGGAGGTCCCTGGCTTGATGCAGGAGGCAGAATTTTGAATCACAGGAAGAGGAAAATGAGAAACAGACTTTGTGCAAATCTCCTGCCTGGGAGACCAGTTTGGCCACAGTCTGGTGTCCCGCTGGGGAGCCTCTTCAGGAGCTGCAGCAACGCTCATGGAGATATTTGGTGGGGAGCGAGCTTGCAGCTGGGCCTGGGAGACCGAAGCCCTTCCTCTCCCTTCTCGACTTGCCCTGATCTCTGTTGCTGAGTCTGTGGACAGAGCTGTGCATGGCCTGTGCGGGGTTGTCCCAGGGGATGCTCCTGCGTATCTTGACAGAGAAGTGTCTGTGGCCAGACTATGAGGTTCTCCTGTCACTGGGGTCTTTCTGATGCTGCCTGGTGGAGACTCGAGATGGGATCAGTCACATGCCGGCACCCCCCAAAGATATCATTTGCTGACACCAATGCCCAAGTGCTGCCAGTTCTGGCCTTGACAATGTCTGAGTTGGGTTTTGCAGTTGAGAGCCTGAAAAGGGTTTAGGGGAGAGTTTAGAGTCTCAAATGGGAACCTCTGCCTTAGAAAATGACAGCCCCTGGGAGACACCAGTGTGAGGCTGGGTGACAGCTCTGCGTGGAGTTACAGAGCTCTCACCTTGAACAGAGGTGGAGGTCTTGGGGAGACTTAGACCACCAGAGCTCCTCCTGTGTCCTCATATAGGTGACTGTGGCTTGATTATACTGTGCTTTCCAGCAGTAATGCGAAGGCATTCCCATCTCTTAGGCTGAGATAGCTGTGTTAGCTTAGTATTGCCCTCAGGAAACAGCCCACAGGGTTGTGCTCCATCATCTTTTTTGCAGGCAACTGAATTGTTTGCTCATTGGGATTGTTATCTGCTGCTCTAGGCACCTTCAGCAGCACACAGGGGTCCATCAAGTGCTGGAGCCAGCACGGGAGGAAGGCAGTTGGGATGGAAAGCAAGAGCTCCTCCTTGGTATGGATATGTGGCATTAATTCATCCCACTACATTTCACAAAATGCACCCTCAACCTTGGGGATCAGTTTGGACCAGCTCTCAAGCCCATGCCCTGGTTGCACTGCAGTCAGCTGTCAGCTGTGCTTTGGCCACAAGAGTCCCAAGGCAAAGGTCCAAAGGGCCCTGTCCTGGGACCTCAGGAGCTGAGCTCCCCCAGCACTGAGCAAAGAGGAAGACCAAGACAAGAAGAAAGAAGTAGGAGCCACATTACGTCCAGGAGATGGTGCAGCCCCAGCAGCTTCTGGGACCTTCTCTGGGCATTTTTAGCTGGAGGTTCTCAGGTTAAAGGGTGCTGGGTTTGGACTTGAGAGATCTGGCAAGGTCCAGCATGGGTGTGGGCCCTCCACAGTAGTCCATGGGGGCAGAGAGCCGCTATGGATCTCCTCACATGAAGAGCTGATCCATGCTGCTCTGAATTCCTCAGCATTCCCAGTTAAGGTCTCCTTTCTCAAAGTTGTATGAGCAATGCAGTTTCCTTCTCAAGGTGTAGGGAGCAGGTGACTCTCTTAGCATACAAACTTTGCAGACACTCCTGGAATGATCACTCTTCACTGTAGACAGCATGAGAGATGCAGGTGTTTCATGGTTTCATCTAGATCTTGGTGTGCATTTCATCGTCTCCATTTTATGGTCACTGGGGAATGCTTTTAAGCTTTTGGCTGTGTCACTGCTCAGGAATGTGGCAGGTGTTGCCCTGTGCATTTTGGACATTTGTGCATTTGGGTCCCTGAGATCTGGGTGTGTAGGGGGCTGTGGTGGGACCATCATGCCAGGTGATGTTGGGGGAAGGGGAAGGGAATGCCAGTAAGGGGATTCAGGCACAGGTAGCCTTTCTGGTAGCTGGATACACTTTCTGTTCTCCCGGGGCCGGGCTGGTGGCAAGCACCCACTCAGCTGCTGTTCCCAGGGCAGTCGCCTCAAGATGCTGTACCCAGGATATGGAAAATCTGTGGCTGCACCCTGGTGGGCTTTGGCCAGAGCACTGTGTTAGAACAAAGCTGCTTCAAACCCTTCAGATCAATGCCTGATCCACTGCAAAAGTACTCGTGGGGGCTGCCCACACTCGCTGTTACAGCAGGACTGGAAGCACAGGTCTCACAGGTGGCCTCTGTAGTGGCAGCCTGTTGCAAGCCCCTAAGTCACTTAGCTTGACAAACCTTGCTGTGGCATCACTGCCTTGTCTTTCCCTTTCCCTGGGCGAGAATGTGCTCTGTCCTCATCATCTCTGTGCTGCAGGGCATGAACATCTCTGGGATCTAAAGGGTCCCAGCTCTCTCAGCCTCTCCTTGTATAAAACATTCTCCAGTTCCTTAATTTTTGTGACCCTGCACTGGACTTGCTCCAGTAAGTCCATATCTTTCTTGTATTGCAGCTTGCACAGCGGTTTCTGCCTGCCGCGTCTCTGAGATCTTGGGATCTCCTTCAGCTTCTGAGCACTTTCTCTTCTTGTGGGAAATGCCTTGGTGTGTTCTGCTGCTGATGTCTCACTATTATATTTGCAATCTGCATTATGCAGCTGGACCCACCACGGTGCCCATGCCCTTATGTTCCGACCACCGTGATACCCAGGCTCTGTCTGCACTGGGGCAGACGGGTCCCCTATGGGCTGTCCATCTGCCCACCGCTCCTCGCTGCATCCCTCTGCTCTAGTTGGGGTCTGTGCTGCCCAAGAGGTGTGGGGCACGTCAGTGTTTGGCGTGGACCTGCGCTGTGCATTAGAAGGGGAACGTGGGGTGTGCCTGGAAGGATGGGGTACCCTCAAGGCCAAGACAAAGCATGCCAGTGGGTGGGAAGGTCCACTGTAGATGACCTCAGCTGCTGCAACCGTGGTGTTTGGTCTGTGCAATGTGTGAGCAACAAATTTCACATGGAAATGGGGGAAGGGATGAGAAGCCGCCCTCCCCCACTGGCTACTTTTGTGGGGTTAAAACTGTGAGCAAGTTTTGAAGCTGGTGACAGCAAGGAGCAGGAAGGGGAGATGAGAGGGGTTATAAATATCTGACTGTCAAGGGGCAAAGCAGTGAGATACTAGTTTCCATGAACAGGCTCCTGGGGTGACACCCTCTCCCCTCTCTCGCGTCGTTGTGCTCCAGATAACAGAAACCACTGCTGATTTCCTGAACTCACTATCTTTGTCATAAAAACCAGCAGCAGTTTATAAATAAGGCTTAGAAAAAAGAGCTGCTATTCTGAGAAGCAATGAAACAGGCAGCTTTCCCAGCTCAACATTTCAATTCTGGTTCACAACAAACTCAAGCCTCCCAAGAAAGAAACCTGAAACCTTTGACAAAGAGGAAAGGAAAGTGGGACTGGGCTGCAGAGGAGGCAGTGGATGTGCTCTGCACTGAGACAGGGTCCTGGGCACAGGGGCTGCCTTTGCCCTTCTGCTGTGCTTACCTCTTCCTCCTGAGCTTCACTAGAGAACCTACCTGCGTCCTGGCAGAAGCCCGCAGACACCGCTACCCACTAGATCTGCTGCTCCAGAAAACACATTTCTTCTTGTTTGCTCTGCTTTTGCAACCAGTGACATTTCAGGGCTGTAGGCTATATACTAATGCCGATAGATAATACTCCACCTGGCACCATGTTGTGGCCACATGCTGAGGAAACCATCAGCAAGACAGCAGGAGCTGAAATGAATGCAGGGATTCTGCTAAATGTTTTCTTAGAGTTCACCATGACTTTGGGCACAGGGTCAACCCTGTACTGGGACTTCTGGGTACTGCTGCAGCTTCCCTGAGGTGGGGGATGAGCTGTGTCTAATGGGGGTGGCTGAGCCAGCGCTGCAGCGCTGAAACCCCACAAACGTGTGTGGTGAGGTTTGGCTAAATATGGTCCTGGCACAGTGGAGCAGATCTAACAGAGTGGCTGGGAACAGGGAAGCCCTAGGGGAGGGTTTTCCTGAGGCTGCAGCACTTCAAGAGAGATGTGGAGCAACTGGAGAATATTTTGAGATGCGCAAGGCTGGACAGTTTATCCTGGAGAAAGGACAACAGAGGCAGACAGGAGAACAGTCTTCAAATACAGAGAGGACTGCTGTGAAGGTGAAGGACAGATCTTTCTGCCATGTTCATGGTGCCCACCAGTTGACCAAGGGGCTTCAGCTGTGGGAAGGAGGATTCCCATTAGACCCAAGGAAGATCTTCCTGCCTGGAGACAAGTCTTCATCTTGTAAGAACTTTAAAATAGGACAATGCAAGGAAAGCTGAGCTACCTGGGGCTGGAGGGCAGACCTGTCTTCACCCAAGGTTCCTTCTGGTTCCAAGGTGATGCCAAGTCCAGTCTATGAGCTTCTGCAGTTACAGAAGACTGCAGGGTCTCTTGGGTCAGGTTTGTTGAGTTTCCAGAGTGGAGCATCTGCCCTTTGCTACTCATGTGTAAGTTTTAGAGTTCAGGCCAAGAGAGTACCAAACACCAAGCTGACTGCTATCGAGCACTAGGCATCCTGAAGGAGCTTCCTCCAGGGCAGAAAAAAATGACTGTGCAGATAGCTGTGTGTCCTGAGACTTGTCATTATTTGCATTTTGAGAAGGCCATATATCTTGGTGGTTCTTGCTGTCACTCCTTCACACTGCTGCACCTTGATAGTTGTCTGGCTTAGGGACCTTCCCACAGCCAGAGCTGTGGGTTTCCATAGGGCAAAACCTTGGGTGCAGAGGCTTTTGCTGAAAGCATGGTCAGAACCAGGCAGGCCAGGACACAGTTTTATGTTGGAGACTTCCCAGCTCAGAGTGTAACAGGGAAGCAGAGCCGTCTCTTCTGGAAAGCAGGTGCACCCCCATCCCACCCTCCTGTCGCCAGGCTCCAGAGAGGAGGGCATCTGACAGAGTCCCACCTAGCAGCGAAACAGCACCTAGTCTTAGTGCAAAAACAGATGATTTCCAAAATGTCACCAGCTCTGGCTGTGCAATCTTTGGTCTTTTGCAACCTACAGTATTGACAGAACAAGCAGTTAAACAAATACTACCTTCTGCTGTAACGTTTGTTATTGTAGGCCACAAACCACAGGCAGCTTGGCCTGACTCCAGGAGAGAGACCTGCGTAGATATTCCCATGTTAGCAGTTATCTCCAAGATGCAGCCTCGGCTTGGGTCTTTCCTAGAGAGAATGGAGAGATAATGGCTTACAGGCAAAGGCAGGTCATCTCACCACTCTGCCAGCAGAAGCTGGGCTCCTTGGGCTCTGGAGCTTCATCTTCTGCAGCTCCCAAACCCAAGCAGGAATTTTCAGACAACACATCACATGCACGCACATATGCACGTAGGCATGGAGAGAGGGGCAGCAGGGTGTATGGTGTGTTTCGTGGCAGTCCCTGTGGGTTCAGCTTTGAGGAATAACATTAGCAAAACGGCAAAATCCATGCCAGTTTTAAATTCTCTTGCATCAAAAACCTCTCCTGTGTTCCCTGCTGGGACATTGGAACCATCAGCTCATTGCAGCCAAGACGATGGATACTGCTAATCCAAAAAAGGTCCTAAATATGGGGCTGCAGCACAGAATTCATATGTATTTCATATATTGTGCCTATAAAGTAAAATGCTATTCGGTGTAGTCCTTGTTGGTTACCTTGTTGATACCCCTGACACTACAGATGGGATGAGAGGGGATGAATGGAGAGAGTGCAGATGGATTTAGTCATCTCCTACCTCCTTCCTCAGAAGGAGGACAAGATGCCGAACCCTCAGGGCTTCCTGCTTTCAGACGCATGTGTGCAACCCTGGATGCTCCCCTGGAGATGAATGGCCACTCTTTGTGAATGACCATTCATAATGTCAGAGGAGGAAGTCCGTAGCCAGAGCAGATAACTGAGGGTGGCTCAGATTCAAGCATGCTTGGTCCTTGCAGAAGGTTGTCCAGTTCTCCCATATCTCTGGATGCTGATGGTGTGTAATGATTGAGCGCGCGACTCCTTATCACAGCTAAGTGGGCTTGTGGACTACGGCACCGATGTCAGGAGCTGCACAGCTGCATGTTTTAGGATGAGATTTCCCAGTGCTGAGCATTTACATACATCCTCCCAGGAATCCAGCATTTCGCAATAAGGGAATAGGAATCCTGTCTTGCCTTGCAGGTGTACAGCAGCGATAGTCTTGGTGGTGGTGTGGAGACCATCTGGGGCAGAGAAGGCACAGGTCTCTGGGCAGGGTGCTGCCTGCCTTCCCTCGTGGTGCGGGGCTGAGCACTGTTGTTGTGTCACGCTTCCCCGCTGCCCTGCGCCGCACCGTGTTGTGAAAGAGTCGAGCCGTTACAGTCGCCTCCACTTGGCTGACACTCAGGCTGCATCTGCTTTTTGTTCCTGATTCCTTTCCTGCTTAAGAAAACAACTGAGGTTTTTGGTTTTTTTTCATCTCTGGCGATCCTGTGAATGTGTTTCCTTTCTACCCACGTGGCCTGGAACCAGCTCTGGCTCCAATCGAAACCTGCATGTAAACAAGGTTGAAGAATGTAGACCTCCAGAAATTAAACTCCTTGGACCTGTCCTGATGGACTTTGACTGTGGTCTGATGTCACATGAGCCTGGAAGGCTGTTGGGGGTCACTCCTGTACTAGTAGCACCGCTATAGGTCTGACATCCTCAGAAGCAGTGCTGTAATGATCTGACACCCAAAATCAGATCTGTGGGCCCTCCAAAATGTCTGTGGGACAGTAGTGAGTGCTGTGCCTCTCGCCTGCAGTCAGGCTGTGCTTGCTGTCTGCCCGCAGTGCCAGGACCCAGCTGCACTGCACAACTGCCTGCCAATGCTAATGGAGAAACATGAGGTGAACATTAATCCCTCAAAGCAAAGCTTGGCTGGCCTCTGCAGGGTGCGTATATGCCACCTTGGTATGTGGGAGGGAGGTGGCATCAGTGGAGCCATAAGAAGGACATGGAGCTGTTGGAGCAGGGCCAGAGGAGGCCCCGGAGATGCTGGGAGGGCTGGAGCCCCTCTGCTGGGAGGACAGGCTGAGAGAGTTGGGGGGTTCAGCCTGGAGAAGAGAAGGCTCTGGGGAGACCTTTGAGCCGCTTCCAGGCCCTCAAGGGGCTCCAGGAAAGCTGAGGAGGAAGCAGGGATCAGGGAGGGGAGCCATAGGAGGAGGGGGAAGGTTTTGACACTGAAAGAGGGGAGATGGAGATGAGATGTGGGGAAGAACTTGTTTGTTGTGAGGGTGGTGAGAGCCTGGCCCAGGTTGCCCAAAGAAGCTGTGGCTGCCCCATCCCTGGAAGGGTTCAAGGCCAGGTTGGACAGAGCAACCTGGTGTGGTGGGAGGTGTTCCTGTCCAGGGCAGGGGGTGGAACTGAATGGTCTTTAAGGTCCCTTCCAACCCAAACCATTCTATGATTCTACGAAGTGAGCAAATGGTCATCTTAAAACAGCATTTGCATGCAGAGATTATAACTAAATGCCAAGTCTCAGTCAGTGCTCCAGATTTGATGGGAATTATTCCTGCCCTGGGAGAAGAACATACAGTTTTCTTCTGTTATCCCTTCTGCTCCACAGCAAGCACTGTTTGAAAGCCCTTTGGAACAGCTAGTGACCTTAAAGTAAACATTTCCTCCATTGCACCTTCATCACAGGCTTTGGACATAATTTTTGGAATGTGAACTCAAGCCTTGGTCTCTGCACAGCTGCACCATGAGGTTTTTGCTGTCTCTCCTCCTTGGGATTGTGTTGATGGCCCTCTTTTTCACGTTCTCCTTAAGTTGCAATGCTGCAGAGCCAGGTACAGGAGGAATGAGTAAAAAGCATTTTTCTGGTGAACTAAGTTTTCAGACACAGCATGTTTGCTAAACATGAGAGCCTACCTGCCTCCCAGAAATGGGTCTGATTCAGGTGGAACAGCTCAATGAGACAGGAATGTCTACAGTGGACCCAGGCCATGCTGACCATTTCCAGTTTGGCTGGAAGAGCCAATTCCATGTTCCTGGAGGAGGAACAAGAAATAAGTGGCTTGTCTCCTGCTGGGGAATGTAGCACATGTGCTATTTTCCTGTGCCTGAGGCAGCACTGGCTGCTACCTGACATGCTTTTTAGGTAGCAGCAGTGCTTCTTGACATACAGATTCAGCACAGTGAGCCACAACTGGGTCACCTCAGGGCTGGCTTTCAGCCTTCTTGATGTGGGCCAACTCTGGGCCATAATATTTTCCTGCTTTATGTGATAGCAGAAAAATCACTTAAAGTTCAGAATAGAAATGTAAACTTGGAATGATGTAAAATAACATATATGAAAATTTGTTTCCATGTCTTTTATCCCAGTTAATATCAAAGTCAAATTCTGATGTCTTGAAATTCATGGTGGAAGAGATCTTTACACTCTGTGCAGCTTCCCTGTAGCCCAGACAGATGAATGCATGTCACCACGTGTCAATGACTCGCTCTGACTCTTCTGCTCTTCTTTACACTGTGCAGGGCAGAGGGTTTTGTCCTTTCCACCAGTGCAGCAGAGTCCTCTGCATCTTGGTGATCGCTTTCCTTGCTCAATGCATATGGCTGAGTGGGGAGCAGTTTGCTTTGGTCACACAGAGCATGAGGAGAAGGGAGGAGGCAGGTGGAGGAGGGAGGAAGAGGGGTCAGGCGGTGGGAGATAGAGATGGAAGGAGGTAAGTGAGGAGGTGGCAGTAGAGAAGCGGAGAAGTAGTCCCAAGAAAGGCTCCTTATCCCATCTATAGGGTGGAGATGGTCCTACAGCCTCCTTCCCAACACCCGTGGCTCCAGGAGTGTGCTGAGAAGGTCTCCCAGGGTGCCAGCTCCCAGTGCAGCCCTGGGTACACAGAGGTTGTTTTTAATTGCGTGTAGGTTTTTCCCCGAGTTTGTGCAAGACGCTCTCAGAGCGAGCTATAAATACCGCAGTGCTTCCTGTGCGGCTCTGCAGGGAGGAAGCTGCTTCCCCAGGAGGGGAAGAGGCAGCGAGCGTCCTCGGGGTGCAGGCAGCTGCACCGTTTGGGGGGCAGGGAAACGGGGGCTGCCTTGTGCAAGAGGCCCCCTCTTCCCCAGGTAGGGACTGGCTGCTTCCATCCAGCCCAGGCTGCAGAACCAGGCCCTGTTGCTCCACATCAGACTGGCCGTATTTTGGTGTTTCTAGAAAGCATCACACGGAGAAACCATGGTGGGCTTTCTGGGGGACAAGGCAGGAGGAGGAGGGTGAGGTGCACTCAGAAACTCGTGCTAGGAACTGACAGAAAGGTTCTGCTGGGGGCAGTGCCAGCTTCTTTCTGATCAAGGTCTGTTGGGTGAGAAGGTGCCGCTTTGACTGATGGAGGACGTGGTACTCCTGGAGTGGGGCTTTTGGAGTGGCTTCAATGTGTTTGTAGCTGCTGAGATCTCTACAGAGATGAGGAGATAGGGAGACCTCTCACTCTACCATCACTCTGCTCCTGCTGGCAGCCCTTGAAGCAGCAGAGCTCCCAGAGAGGAAGGGAAGATGTGTCAGGGGTGACTGTACCCAGCCCACAAGCAGGAGATGGAAAGTACCTGGGCAGACACCTCCAGGCCACCCAGTGTTCTCCTCACCAGGCTCCGAGTTTGCTAGGAGGTTCTACTAAGGTTCTACCCTTCATACACTAAGGGTATGAAGGCTCCAGCCAAGCTCTGGACCCTCTCTGAGGGCTTTGTCTGCCAGTGGTGCTATCTCTTTGGCTTTCCACAGCTGCTTCTGCAGTGATGTCCAGGCTGACAGGGCAGCAGATGTGGGGATCTCAGGAGAAATACAGGACAGAGGCATGGAGAGGGAAGGGACTTGCATCTTTGATTTCCACTTCTGTTTAGTGGCTGCCTTGCCACGGAGACAAACCATCAATCACAGCTGTTGGCAGGAGTGGAAGCCATTCCTTGAGCCTCCTCAGACTTTGCAAGCATCCCCTTGGAGCAGCTGCTGCTGCACCCACACCTCTGTGGCTGTTCCCCTTCTCCTTCCCTCACCTTTCTGCCTGCTCTTCATTCCCCTTTCATCTCCCACAGGCTATGAAGATCTGCCTGGTTCATTTGTGGCCATCACAAGAAAAAAGTTTTTGCACTCTTCATGCTTCTCCAATACTTCTCGACAATATTTTGCTCTTATTGGGCAATGTTGCAGCCTGGGAGACTGATAAAATACCTAATTCTGACAACACTTATGAGGTACATGGCTATCTGGGTTACTCTCTCACATCTTTGTCAGCTCTGAAAGCTTTCAGTGGCACTGAGTAATGGGTGGTTCACAGCAGAGACAAGGAACCTTGCAGAATCATTGAAGTGCTGGTGGGCGGATGTCTGGGGGTCTCCAGACCAGCCTCATGCTTGGAGCTGGACTATCTCCAGCACTAGATCAAGCTGGATGTGTCTTTGTCCAGCTTAGTCTTGAAAAATTGCAAGATGAAGATGAATGTAGATCTCCGGTTCCATGTGGGCTGCTGTTAGGTCGCCCTTGGCCTCCTCTTCGCCATGCTAGCTCAGCCCGGCTTGCTCAGCCTCTCCTTCTAGCCCTCTGCTCCGCCTCCCTGGACCTGGTCCTCTCCAGTTTCCCCACCTCCTTCCTGAACTGGGGTCCAAAACTAGTCTCTGCATAGCCTCAAGTAGGGTGGATGATGCCTCCCTCAGCCTGCCAGGCACGGTCCCTCTGCCGCACTCCCCTTCGCGGTTTGCCATATTTGCAAGAGCTGCCAGTTTCTGCTGTATCAGGCAAGAGCCTGAACCAGAAGGAAGCACCAAGCTGACATTGCATGCCATTTTGTGAGGAACTTGCCTGAGGTTTTGCATTTGGGAAACCCCAGGGCTCAAATTGAAAATACAATTGGTACTCATGCAAGTTCTAGTCCCCGAGAAAGCTCCATCCACAGGAGACAGCAAGCTGAATCTCAGCTGTCACTGAGGCAAAAGGATCTTGGGTGGAAGCACTTGGACAAAAATGTGATCTTTTCAGACCATAGACAGCAAAGCACAGCAACCTAGTTTTCCTAGCATTTTTAATAAATATGCTTTAAATGATCTTTAAGCCAATTTGATGATATGGGGAACTTCAGATATTTGTTTGGCTGGAAGTGCTAGCACTGTATTTACAGTTGAAAACCAGACTGACATGAGACTAGGGATCAGGAGCTGCAGGGGGAGGGAAATCCATGGGTTTTTAAAATAGAAAATCTGACAAAATTGATTTGTATTGACAGAATGTTTCTAAATTATAACTACTGCATTTCCTAAGACAAATGAACTTGGGGAACTAGACAGAGATAAAGCTCTTCCACGCCGTGGTCCTCATGGGAAGAAGGTCCCTGTGGTGGGGTGTCAGGCATGGCTATGCCTGACTGCGTCGCATTTCTCCGCCTGGGACCAACACGTAGCATGGGGACAGGAGAAGGGGAGATGTAAGGAAACTCTCCAGAAGTCTTCGACTGACCAGGTTCCCCTGATGAAACAGGAGGATAATCTGAGTTTCTGCTTGTTTTTTTTTTTTGTCACAAATAGAAGATGGAAGGTTTTCTGAGCCCATCATTGAGGGAAGTCACTTTGTGATGAAGCGCTTTCCTGCCAGATGAACATGTGAGCTAAGTAAAAAGCAAAGAATGAGAACTACTGCAGCTAGACTTCCCTCCTGGGATGTGGTAGCAGCGCTTGTGCTCCTCTGCACATCATCAGGCAGCCAAGTTTCTTGGTCAACCATAGACTTTTCTTTACAGAGCAGCTAAAGGAGAAATAGACCGTGGGAGATCACTCCTGGATTATCACTCACCTTGCAAGGGACAAGATGAACTGAGATATAGCTTTGTTGTTCAGCCTTGATGTTTTCTTGGGGAGAATGTCTCCAGCACTAAGTGGTTCCTTGGTTTTGTAGGAAGAGGCAGGACACGGTCCAACAGTTGGCAGCTGAAACCTTTGTATGGGAAGGCAGGCTGTGATTTTAAGCAGTGTGTCTCCAAGCTCTGAGAGCCACTGCTGGGGCCAGCCACAAGAGAGTTGGCTTTTCCGCATCTGTGCTAACTAATGCCTCCAAGAAGGACCAATGCTTTGGCCAGACTCGCGTCCCTGAGCTCATAATGTCCTACAGGAGAAGGTCAGACTGGCTGAGTTTTTTTTCTTGCTGAGGCATAGGAAGGTTTCCCCCAGCTGCGTCTACTGTAGGATGCTTCATGTCAGGTAAGGGCAGGAGAGCTCAGAGGACCTCAGGAGCGCAGTGCCCTGGGACTGTGTTACGAGATGTGTGCTGCAGGTCAGGTGTGATGAGAGTGGCTTTCCCAACGCAAGATGAATCCAAAGAGGGAATACGGATGCATGCTGTGTGGGGAATGCTGAAGTGATGGCATATTTGCAGAAGCTGCAGTTTCTGGCTTGTGCTGCTTGGAAGAAGAACATGATTCCTTCAGTAGTCAAGAAATAATAAAAAAACATTAATCACATGAGAGACCTGTTAACAAGCCCAGGAAAATCCAGCAGTCTGGGGCTGCCTGGGGGTAGTGGAAGGTCTGTGTGAATCCACCACCACCACATGTGTGGGGGCGAGGAGGCAGGGGCTGGGTGGGTGGGTGTTGGTGGGGAGCACTGGCCTGGCTAAGCTGATCTGGTGGAGACCAGGGCATGCTGGAGGGTAAGGAGGAAAAATGGGCTGTGGACAAGGACTGAGAAACGGAGACCAATTGTTCCTCATACGTCTCCTCCATGTTGCAACACCATTAGCATCTCCATGTGTGGTTGCTGAGAAAAATGTCATGAACCAGAGCCACAGCGTGACCCAAGGGCTGACCTGCTCGTACAGGTACTTAGTTGCTATTTCCCTGAACTCCTGATGGTTTGGACCCAGAGAGACTCCACTGCACTGTACAAGGTGTGTCTCACAGCCAGTAAAGGGTGTACTTTCAGAGACCCAGCCAACTGCAGAGGCTCTTGCAGGAGAGCTCAGTGCTTATGTCTGGCCCATTTTTCCCACTGATGGAGCCCACTGACTGTGAACCAGAGAGAGCTTGTGGTTGGCTCATACCCATGGGGGTGAGAAAGCCCCTGGAGACAGAAAGTTCATTCTGCCCCATGGACAAATGCAAATATTTCCACATCATTGGAAAGCAAAATGAAAAACCACCTCCTCCAGTAGCAAGAGACCCGATAGTGCTGAGCTGGTAGCAGTCCTCACAAGCTTAGGACCCATGCTAGCCCCAGGATCTGTTTAAAAGCATTGGCTGTAGTTGCTCAGCGTATTGCAGCTCTCCAGTTGTAGCTGTAAGCTCTTGTTCAGCTTCTGTTTCATGGCACATTATTACTCCCTCAAAAATATCTGCTCTGAGCTTGTGTTCCCCATTGAACCTCATGATACCTTAGTGTACCACCTCTGTGCAACACTTTCCACAGCCACTGAATCAGGTTCATGGTCTGCAGACTGGTGCCCCTTGTCTCAGCACCAGTGCTCTAAGGGCTCTTTCCCCTGCTGCTCTTTTTCCTGGCTGCTCCCCCCACTCCTGTAAGGCAGGAGAGAAGTGTGGGCTTTATATCCCTGCCCCAGAAAGGGGATCTATAAGAGAGGGGGGGAAATAAAGACAGAAATGTTGCAAGACAATCCAGGAAAAAAAAAGCTCAAGATTTTTATTGAACTTGGGAGTTCAGGCTTTGCATTTTCAACAGGCTGAGGAAGACTGTGGAGGAAGGGAATCTTGGAGAGCTTTTAAAGGATGGAGGTCTCCCTCTGCTGAGATATGCAGTTGCCCAGGAAAGGTGGTCCTGCACCTCAGCCCTGCCAGCCCTCTGGACTCACTGCTCCTGGGTGGGAATGGCCTGGAGACCCAGATTACTCCTGCAGGACCCCAACACCCAGACTTTGCTAAGTCCAGTCTCAGCTTTTCACCTCATGGGCTTTGCTGCAAACTTCAGCACTGCACAGCACAGAAACCTCCCTTAGTGGGTGCTTGCACCAGGGTGAGTGAGAAGGACTTGCTTTAACAATCCAGCACCTGAGGGCACCAGGAGGGCTGACCTTTGGGTTCCTTCCACCACGCTCTCCAGCCCAAGTGGTAAGGGAAGCCCTTGCCCGGGCAGGTCTGTGTTCATCTACTCAGGCTCTGAGTGGATTCAGGCCATTCCTGTGTTTTGGAAATGTTTCCAGAAGCTCTGTTTCTTCACCCCCTGAGTCTGATATGCAAAGGACACACCGTGGATTGTACTGCTCTGCAGCATGTCTGCTGCTCTGTCTCCTGGGGATGGACCCTCTGGCAGATAAGGACTCTGGTACAGATTCTGCTTCCTGCCTAGTGTCACAGGGCTGCTTGGCACTTTGCAGGAGCAAAAAAATATGTGCTCTGCCATGGAAAGGTACAGGTTGTGCTATGCCAAGGACATAGTGAAGAGAAGGAACACAGAGTGCAGGCAGAAAGGGGCTGAACTGTCCCTTACAGATATCTTCTCTTTCACGCATCCATTTCACATGGCAGGAGCTGATCTAAGTGAGGTTTCTGTGACCCTGCCGTAGCTCCTGCCCTTGGTGGGATGTTCCTGCTTGCCTCTGTGTAAGTGTTGGCTGAGCTGAGCCGGGGAGTTGATCAGGCTGAAAAGTAACCCTGCAAAAACTGCTTTGTGTTTAGCCAAATCAGCCCCGTGGAGTGGCTGTTTGCAGGGCCAGGGACAGTCCCCTGGTGCAGGGATGGGGCTGTGTCACAGGGGCTGGGGACGGCTGGGTCCTGCCTTCTCAAAAGTAGAGGAGTTCAAGTTGCCGGCGAGCTGCGTGCCTGGGGTTGAGGGGAAAGAGGAAACAATTAGTCCAACAAATCCCCCAGGATCTGTTAGCAGTGACCCACCTGGTTCCTGACCCGAGCCCAGCTTCCACTGCCTGTTAGCTGGCATGGCGTCACCTGCCAACGCACCTGGCTTGAAGGTAAATCTCTCTGCGCTGTCTTGCTTGGGTTACTGGTAAAGGTCAGGGTCCCCAGGAAGCTGGTGACTGCCCGGGTCTGGAGGCACAGCCTGACCGGGATGCATCAGGAACTGTTTGTCCTGACAGTGCAAGTGGGCAGATCTGGGATCAGGCTCTGCTGATTCTGCTCTGAGGAACAGGAGGGAAGGAAGCAATTTCTGTAAATTTAGTAAGAAAGTCCTTAAATCTAATTGCTGGAAGTGGTTAGGGAAGCTGACAGACTATAATCAGCATCGTGACATTTTTCCGGCTCATCAACAATGCCAGAGCTCCCTGGCTGTGCTCAGCACAGCTCTGGTGCAACCTGGTGAAAAGTGATGGAAAACCTCACCTGCTCCGAGACCCGTCCCACCAGCAAGGAGCAGCATCGAGCAAACGCAAACCTGGTGGGTGTAAAGACCTCCAGCTGGAGAGCAGCCAGAAACCTCTGGTTAGATGGGGTGTCCAGATTAGAAAATTGATGATAAGACATTTTCAGAGGATAATTATGCACAAACAACCATAGCAAATGGGAAACTCGGGGCTGAAGTTAGGTTTAAATTGCAGTGGCCCTTCCTAATGAGCTTTCCGAATGACAGTGCTGTGGGTGCATGTTAATTGGGAGTAAGAAGGGGTGACACAGCTCTGAAGGACAGGAGTGATAGATTTTGCAGAAGGAAATTTCTGAGAGAGTACAATAGGCAGCAAGGTCCATTATTCCTGAGAAAATAGTCTTGAAATGTAATGTCTCCCTGAGGTTTTGGAGAACTCCATCTGTATTGGAGGCTGGGAGCATGTGCTGTTTCCTTGACATGATCAGCAGGGAGAAAATGCTACCTGACACTGGATGGCCACTTCATAAAGGGTCTTCTCTGTGTCAATGGTGACTCATGTACTAATAAACTATTTTCTTGTAAATTCTCAGAAATTTCACTTTTGCACCTGGAAAATAGTTACTCAGAGAATTACAGAATATTCTGTGTTCTTCATATGTCACCCAGACTTGAACGCCTTGGTGGGGGGAGACTATATTTCAGCCTCAATGACTGAATCACCGGGACACAGATGCTTTGTGATCTCACATAAAATAGGGGGACACCACATGACTTAATGTGAGATAATGCAACATGGCATGACATCTAAACTTTTTATCATGTGGAGTTTCAATGCACTCAGCAGAAGTCCAGGCACATGTTGGACCTCATTGGCGCAGGCAGGGTGTAGCTGTCGGTGGGGCTGATCACCATTGGGAAAGCAAAGGGCTCGAGCATGTCTCTGGGGAGCAGAGTCATTGTGCTGGTACAGCGTGTGGTGGTGTGCTCTCCCTCACACAGCAGCTGGGATAACTTGCACCCAGACTTTGGGGGATGGCTGGCAACATAGTCAAAATACTGTCTGGAGTGGAGACCCAAAAATTTTGTTCCCATGAGAATATGACTATAGGTCAATTATCTTACTGTATAAATAGTGGACAGCCCCAGAGCCCTTGGAGCTCTCCTGTATGGCAGCGGGCTGCACGCCAGCATGTCCCTTTTGTGAGGACGCTCGCTTGAGGTTCTACTCCTCGAGGTTGAGAGATTCCTGCCACAACAGATTCTCGGTAAGTGACTAATAGCATGCTAAACTTTGAAATCTTAGCTAAGTAATGTAAAGGATTGATTGCACGTATATAATCCTTTAAACATAAACCATTGACCAAGTCTGGGACTAGGATTGGATCCAGCCGCACCTAGACTCCTCTCTGAGAAGGTGTTTAGAAAGCCAGGGTGTCCTTTCTGAACCTCCTGACTCAACGGGAGGGTCTCCCTGACAGCTTGTCTGACCCTGTCCTCTCTGCAGTAAATAATAGAGTGTAGCCTGACATCGAATCTCGTAAAACACTATCGGATTCACTACTGGTTTTATCACACTTACTACTGATTTTGTTAAATCACTGTTTCACCTTAATAAATATTTCACTGCTTCACTCTAACTAGTGAAGTTAATCACTCCATCCGTGACACTGCTGAAAAGAGCCTTCTCCAGAAAGCAACTGGTTTGAACTTCAGTGGATTGTGGACTCCTAATTCCCTCTGGCTCACTTAAAAATCCTGGCCTTAATTCCTTCATTGCAAATCACCTGAAAGTCATTCATTTAACACTGCTGGAGCAGAGCAGAAAGGTGCAGCTGCTCATCAGGTTAAGCCAAAAAAAGGCAGGAGCATCTTGGCTGAGCTGAGACACCAGTGGGGTGCAGGGAGACAGGGATTATTCACAGTCCATCCAGGGACTCCTTGAATTTTCAAAAATGCACAGCTCTCATCAGGTCAGGGACAGGCCCATTCTTGACCATCCATAATTTTGAATCCCTCTTTCATGAGCGGTCTGACCTGTCCTGGATGGGAGGTGACTGACACCCTGCAACCCTCTGCTTCTGCTCTTTGGCAGGTGATTGCATCCTGGTTTCCAGGGGAGATCCTGAACCCCTGTGAAGGTTTCTCTGCTGAAGCTGTGGGATGGCATATTTGGCCATTGCTGCATGTGAATCTGAGGTCTTCATCGCTCCAGACACGATGCTCTGGGCCCAAGCCTCAGTGATCCTGTAAGTTCAATCAACAATTATGCTGTCAGTGATGAAATTCATGTGCTATTTCATTTTTTGACACTCAGATCAACTGGGATTATACCCATGCCTGTAGTTTTCCCTTTTATCACCTTGGAAAGTCACTTGCAGTAGTTTGAATCATGTAATGCCATGGTTTGGAGTTTGGTTCAAGCCAAAGCAACGCAGAGGTGTAAGATCCATAGGGCCAAAGATCCAACCCCTTTTCCCCACTGTAGGGACTGTCTGGTATCTTGCTTGCGCAGTGGGGAGCAGGTACGGAGCAAAGGTGTCCTGTGCTGCAGGCTGGGGGGGTGCAGGGGCATGTGGAGGGGACAGCCCACCCAGAGGGGATCAGCCTCCACCCTCTGCTCTGCTGAAATCTCTAATTAGGGCTTTAACTTCATGCAGTTCAACTGAACGGCAACTATTGGCAGCTCCAGGTAAACCCTGGGAAGAGCTCCAAGTACTCATGCACGGCTCAGAGACTGCTGTGAAGTCAGTTTTAGTCCATTAGGGGCAGGATCCCATTAAGATGGAATTCGAGTAGTTTCATTCTGGTGCTTGTAACAAACACAGGCAAGTGTGGTAATTCCCCTAAATGGGAATGAAAACGCTTGGGACTGGCTGAGCTAAAGAATGAGCTTGTATATAGAAAACAGGCCAGGTGAGGACTCGTCCAGGTCCTCTCAAGGGCAGAGGCGTCCTTTTCTGGGCTCTCATGAGAGCTGGGTGGCACCTTGCTTAGCAAGCATCCTGCAACCGTGAGTACAGAGCAACACCCACATGGTGCTGGTTAAGGAGGTGCGTGAAGTCTGTGGCCATGGTGAACATGAGTTGGCTGAGCCCCAGGGAAGTAGTTTAAAGCTTGTTCACGAGGGATGATGGCTGGGAGGAGGTGCTGTCATGGGGGGAGACCTAGCAGTTCCCAGCAACCCCAACCTGCAGGACAAAGTATGGGGGTTGCTTATGTGGCAGGGCAGAAGACAAAGGATGCCTTTGGGAGCTGGATGTACAGAAATCTGGGCAGGTGTGGCAGAAACCTCCATCCCATGGATGGTTACACTGCAAAGTGGCCCCTGGCTGGCATCCTGCAGTGGCCTAACATGGGGTCCCTGGGGCATCCAGGCAGGAGCTGTCATGGCACAGCTGGTGTGGTTCCTCTGGTTCCTCCCCAGCCCTGTGCAAATCCCATCACATTGCTGTCCTGTGAGGTGTTTTGTGGGAACACGCAGCACACAGAGTTGCCCTGGGGAGGTTCTCCATGGAGGGAGGTGTGTGTGCTTGTGCGCTTTGTTATCAGCTCTGGTGAGTCATTTTCAGGCTGGCCTTTCTGCGGTGATGACCCTGCAGCCTGATCCCAGGTGCAGGTCTCAGGCAAGGCAAGGAGACCTACCGTACCCAGCAGAGTCACTGGGCTGGTGCCACAAGGTCTGGGACTCCCATCTGTGCTGCTGGCCCTTTGCAGCCACCAAGCCTGCCCCAGGAATGCTGCCCTGCGAGGTGGCTGTGGGCTGTATCCTGGCTGGGGGGCATTTGGCTGGTGGGTCAGTGGAGAGGGGATGCAAAACAGCACTGGGGCACTTGGAGATTGTACGGTTTTCAGGGCACATCCAGAGAGAGGAAGGTGGGAGGTTTTCCCGTGAGGGGCACATCGTGGCCCCTCTCCCTGCCCTTGCATGTGCAGGGCCATCTACCCGAGGCAGAGGAAGCAGAGAAGCAGACCTTGATGCCCCCGCACCTAAGCGAACAATAACAAGGGGGGGCGCATTGAGGCCAAGTGGGAGAGAAGACCCCAGGCTGCAGGATGGAACCGATCCTTCCTTATTCTTTTTCCACCCAGTTGTTGGGGCTGAGGTGCCTTTTCACAGTCATTGTCATACAGGGCATTTCTCTCCAAGCTGCAGAGGGACCAAGGGACACCACCTGCCAGGGGCAGATCCATGGGGCCAGCTGGTTGTTGGATGTTTAAGGACAGTCTATGCTGTGCCCCAGGCATGTCTACTCTCTGTCCTGCAGTTTGTAGCTGTGTATTGCCCCAAGGACCAGAGACCAGCTGTGTGCTTGGGTAGAGGTGGCCCAGGGCTCAAAGACTCCCTGGATGACTTTGCTGAGACATTAAGCCACAATGCAAAGGATCTGTCCTCAGGGAACAGCGGGTGGGTTAAGCAACGGCATGCTGCGACCACCTAACTTGGGGTCTGCCATGGACTGGCTTGAGCAAGAAAGCACCAGAGGAGAGGTGGATTCCCAAGTGTGGTTGTGCATCAGCTTGTTTCTTCAGTGAGACAGCAAGGATGCTTCTTTTGAAGGGTTCATAAAACCAGTGGTGGCTTCAGAAAACCTCCACTCCTTGATGCCACCAGATGACCAACACGGTCATCAACACGGACCAACGCGGTTTCTACGCAAGCTCTGCTGGGTCAGTGTGCCATGCTCCAGATGGCAGCCACCCTCCCTTTCCAGTGTCTTAGGAGACAGTCCCCAGGAGATGTTTCAAGAAGACCCACAAGACTCCTGCACAGAACCTCATACCCAGGTTAGTACTTCCCTAAAGCAGTGAATTATCATTGTTCCCATTTTTAAGAGACAGAGAAACTGAGCCATGCAGAGGACTTGGGGTTTGTCCTGTTAATGGTACCAGTGCTGCTGAGCCCAGTGATCAGCCTGGACAATGCTGCTTTGCAGAGCTTCTGGGCCCACATCCACCACTGCTGCTGCACAGCGTGATGGGATGGAGGCTGTTGCAGTCCCACTGACCACACACACTGCTCAGCCCAGTGGTGGGGATTCATCCCCCTGCCATCCCAGAGGGGCCAAAGCCCTTGTGGGGTTTGGGAGGTGGTTTTAGGTAAAAGACCCCTGGCTGCAGAGGGATCTCTTCACTCTTCTGGGGCCAGCCCTATGCAGCTGCAGCTGATGCTGAGTGGGTGATGCAGATGCCCCTGCGTGTTGGTATCAGTGTGCTAGCCTGAGCAAAAGCAGAGCAAGAGGAGAATGAGCCAGGAGTCAGTAGGATTTATCTTGTCTGACTCCCAAGTAGGGCAGAGTGCAGTAGGGAGCAGTCACATTTCCACTCTGCTGGGTGTATTCTCCTTCACGCCTTAGAGAAGCCAAGACCTATTTGTCACTACAGCCCTGGCACTGTGATATGCAGACTTTGGAGGTGCTGTGGGGCCCAGAACTACAGAGGACTAAGCTCTGTGAGATGAACACCACTAGTCTTCTCTCTCTTTCAACACTCTCTTAAGAGACGTAGCAGCTCTGGTGCTGCTTGCAGGACGAGGCATTGCAGGGCTGCCGCAGGGTCCTCGTGGGGTGGCCTGTGGAGGGGCTGCTGTGACACGGGCCTGCTGCTGGGAGCATATTTCCCATCTGGGAACACGTGTGGCCCAAGCAGCATGGGCAGTCCTAGGCATGTTGTTTGGTGTTTGCAAGTTGGGTTGTTCCCCTCGAGCCAGTCGGTGCTTGTGCATTAGATGTGATAAGACAGAGGGAGTTTTCCAAGCCCTCTACAGTCAAGGCTGGTGTAATCCATGGCAAAAGACTTCAGCAAGCGTCTCCAGGTGATCAGTGGTGCCCAACGCTGGGGTGGAAAGGGCATAGAGAGGCTAGAGCCTGGCAAAGCTGTCCAGGGGAGCTGGGTCAGGCAACTGCTGCTCCCTGCCTTTGAAGGCTGGGTTTGGCTCGTTGCTCCTCACCATTGTACAGTGGAGCTCCTGCACACTCACGCCATGGGCACATCCTTGTCCTGGCAGTCTGGCTTCCAGAGAAGGCAGGGAGTGGTCCATGTGGGGCAGTTTTCCCATCTGTGTTTGGGGAGGGCAGGACAGGGCGCATTTGCACAGATCATGCCTGTTTCTGGGAACAACCAGCTACCTCCTGTCCAGTTGGACCTGTCCCTCTGGGAAGCACTGGGGGAGGATCTTCAGGGGAAACTGGGTGTTCTTACAAAATGTGGTCTTGTTCCTGGATCACATAACCCCTAATTTGGCTTGAGGAAGCAGCTGCCAATCGTGCAGCAGAGATAATAGACATCCAGTGCTCAGAGGGGTGTTTGAAGTCCTAATTCAGGCCCAGCTCTGCAGGTCCAGCTTCTTGGAAGCGTGCTGGGATTAGTGCAGAAACAAGGCTGCTCCCTTCTCCCTGTGCCCTGCCATCACTCCCCTCCAGGCCTGGAGCCACCCTGCTCCAAGGGGGGCACAAACCCATCGTTCACCTTACCTCCTCTACCCAAGCATGGGCAGCATCACACCACAGAGAAGGGGAGGGAGCAGGGAACTGCAGCAAAGGGACGTGGATGGGACATATCACTACAGGTCTGAGTTTTACAACAAAAATCTCCGTGCTGTTCCTGCTGCAACGTACCTGTATGCATCCCTGTGATGTTGTGGGTGTTCGGTAGAGCACACAGGGTGTGAATCTGAGAGCAATCATCTCTCCATCTGCATAGTTTTGCTTAAGATCAGATCTTTCTTGCAGTCCATTTAGAAGGAGCTCCACCAGAACAATGTCTTGTGTCCCTGAATGAATGAAACTTCCCCGTGAGTTACTGGCCCCAAAAGCTCAACTCTGCAGCTCTGTTCCTCAGCTGGTATCAAGCAGATTCTTGTTCTCCTGAACTGCTTGAGGCCAGTTTTGGGACACACTGTTGTGAGCAGGGAGTGAGGTCGGTGGGGAACATCTGGCTCCTCCTCTCAGCTCTCTCTGGGTGCCTGTAAATGGATGGTAGATCGTTAACATCACGAGCTGGTCTCCAACATGCAGAGTGGTTCTGCCATCGCTTGAGTGTGAGTTCATGTCTGAGCTACGGAAACACAGAGGCAATTAGCAAGGGTTCTCAGCTGTAAATATACAGTGGAAACCAAGGGAACCTATAATTAAACGTTAAGAGTTGTAATTAATGCTGCCTCTATGAGTATCTCAGCTTCTTATGGAATCCAGACATTCCCTGCCTCTCCCTGTTTCCCCGAGCGGGCAGAGAGGGCAGTGGTGGCTGCGGGCATCCGCTGGGGTCTGGCAGAGCTTCTCGGACATGGGCAGCAAAGACATAAACAATAAATAACCTGTTTGTGTATTTGTTCTCATGACGTTTCCAGATTTCCTCTGCTCCTACCAAGCCATGGGTAGGTGGGGAATGACTGTAGGTGCTGGGCTCTGCCTGGATGCAGGTGTCAAGAGCAGCCACAGATCTCTGAAGAGCAGATCTAGAATATGTGCCAGGAGGACCAGCTGTGATGGGTGAAAGGTGTCTAGAGTGAAGTGATCTTCTATCAGGTGCTGTGTGAGGGGTCTGTCCCAGGGGAACACACTCTGAAGAGCAGCTGCAGGAAGGAGCTGTGCGTTGATACCACCAGTATCAGCTTCTGGATGCATCTGTGTTGCTTTACAGTTGACTTGTGAATTGCTGGGCAAGAGGGAAGCTCTGAACGGGTGCTAAGGACTGGATGAGACTTTAGCACAGTGGCTTGGAAATCAACATGAAGCCAGGCTGTAAAATTGTATTTACGAATGTGGGTAAACAGAATCATCTCCATCTGGGAAAACGAGGTCTGCAAGAGGAAGGTGACTGGCTCATTCTCACCCAACAAGTTGAGGACGTCATCTTCTCCACCCTCTGCAGGACCCAGGCATCCTGGTTACCAGTTCTGCACCACAATCACAGGATGCACTAAGATCTCATAAAGTGCAGGGGGTTGTAACAGAGGAACAGAGACAGACTAAAGATGCAGAAACTGAGACAGGAGCCTGGCCTTAAAGAGGAAAAAAAGCTCCAAGGTTTTCTAGGAGGTCCCTGGAGTTACACTGAGTCCAACAGAGGTACCTGATACAATTTATGCAGGTTGATTTTTGGAGTCACATTAATCTCTGCATCAAACTCCATGTTCCTTGTCCTCATTATCAGTGCTCTGTGTGAACCCAGCACACTTGTGCCCTTTTCCTCTCCTGTTGGGGTAAAAAGGGGCCATGGAGTGCAGATTTCAATCTCAAGGTAGTGAATGGGACTTTTTTGACATAGAGGCTCTTGGCACACAGGACTGTGACTCCTGGAGCAAGATAGGATCTGTTTCAAGCAACGCATGGATCGCCCTCTGCTATATGACTCATCCTGCTAGACTGCAGACTCCACCTGAGCACTCTCCCAACTAAAGTGATGTGGATGCCTCTCAGATGGTTTTCATGTGAACTCATAGTTCTTCTACCCATTTCCAAAACAAGAGCACGAACTTGCTTCTTCAACAGTAACCAAAACCTCCTGGCTGCGCTGTCAAGAACTTCCTCAGCATCCAGTCTTGAAACAGTCTCTTTTCCTTGCCTGTTGTCTGTCTTCTTGGCCATGTTTCCCAGAAGCTGCTGTTTTGGGGCTGGTGTCTGTACAAAATTAGCTCTTGCAAACATGTGTTCAGATGTGCTCTAAGCAGACCTGCTGGTATGAGTACAGCTGCTCCCAGGTTGCAAACTGTGCCTATGTGCTACAGCAGGATTTTGGTTAATATGTCCCTTGGTGTACACCTGGGATTTTTGTCAAGTTCCTGCTGTTCTGATTAAATGAAGTTTCTCCTGGGATCATTCATCTGTTTGATCAGAGCAGGGATGTTAGCTACTCTGTCTTAAGAAGGTTTTCTCTCACTTAAGCAATTGAATGTTTTTCCAAAGATTCACAGGACCCTGGTTTACCACCAACCAGTTCAGCCGCTTCAGCTTCTCGGTTATGAGGAGCAGCTCACCAGTGCTGTCCTACCCTTTCTTCCCAGTGCCTTTCCATCTCTGCTTTCCACTTTTCCTGCCCTTCCTGCACCGTTCACCCAGAGCCCCTCTCACTGTCCAGGCTGCAGACAGGGCAGAAGTGTTCAGTTCTCCAGCAAAGCCCCACTGGTGAAGGGAGCGCAGAGCTGAGCTGTGCAGGGAGGAGCAGTGGAGGTTGTCATCACAGAGGTGAGGAGAGCGATGGCATTTGGGTACACAGGGACGTGGGCCATTGAGAAGACATCCAGAACAGACTGAAAGTACCTGGCATTTCCTTGGTGCCTTGGTCTCCAGAGGTCACCCTGAGTGCAATTACCTTCTCCAAGTGCTATGTGAGGAGCTCTGGCAGAGCCACGGGTGACTCACAGCAGTGTGTTATAACTGGTGTAGTCCTGCCAGCTTCCAGGTGACCTTGCTGTGACATGATGTGCTGGCACCTCCGCAGTGCCAGCAAGGAGCAGATCCATCCCCTCATTCAAGCATGGGTCAGCACCCCACTGCCCTGAGCTAAACGTGTGGGATGGGGACAGTCAACAGCCACCCCACATCCCACCATACACCTTTGTGCAAAGCTTATCTTCCCATCCCAGCTCCTTCTGCCTTATCTGTGGATGTCACCACTGGGTCCTCCCTGAACAAGTCCTGGCTGGAAGCTCCAGACCATCATAGGACAGGAAGGGGCTGGGATTTGGATCAAGTCCTCAGACTGCTCCCCATTGTTGCTTCTGAGTGACACCTCTGAAGCCAAGCAACTAATAGGTAGAGCCAGCCAGCCAGTGATGCAGGCAGACAGGGAAAGGAATAAAGGGAGACCTTTTCTCAGGACTCTGCTGTGTTATTTATGGTTTCATGTTCTTCCTGTGGCTAGTGGATTTTTTTATCATGAAAGACTAAGAAGACAAACTAAAACACAGCAACCCGGTCCCTTACTAAGCAAACAGGGGAAAAAAAAAAAAAAGTCTCACCAGTTCTCAAGAGACAAAATCAACCATCTGATGTTTGCTCAGTGAGGAAACCCACACGGCATGTGGGACAGATAAACCATGGCTTTGTCAGCAGAGGCTTGGAGAGAGACCTGGCTACAGAGTCACAGTTGTGCCCCGTGCAGGGCATCTCCATCCCAGGCTGTGCACGCTGAACACAGAGACATGGCCTGTGGCTGGCCCTGCCAGGGGGGCTCTTCTTGAATGGCAGCACTGCAGATGCACTTGGGCTTGGTGTGCCCTGTGTTTGGTCACAGTTTTGGAGCAAATGAACTGGAATCTCCATCCTGGCAGTGAACCCAGGCTCCCTATGAATACTGCTGCAGCTGTTAGGGAGCTTCTGGACACTGTATTTGCAGACATGAGCACTCTCCTGAGTTGGGAATGTCCCCAGACAGGTGAAGATCAGATCTCTTGAGGGACTTGCAGCTTGAAGCTTCTCTGCAAAGACTGACACGCATGGAGCTCTTGCCAATTGAAGAAGCATTGCTAATACTCTGCAAGCACAAGCAATGTGTCTTCCCTGGTATTCTGCCTGGCATTTATAGGCTGGAGGGGCCATAGTATACCTCAAGAAGGAGCTGTCTGTGCTGGGGTTCATACCAAGGACTTCAACTGGGGAGCATGGAGACACTCTTCATCTCCCCTTCAGACCTCCAGCCACCAGCAGGTATGGTTTGCCAGGGACTGAGGACCTGGAGTTACCTACCAGAAGGTGCACAGGTGTTTCTAAATCCTTCTTTGTTTACAATGGGTTGAAGGTCACTGCTCCATGGCTCCATTTCTAACATTCACTGTACTTCCTTTTCAAGGGATGAGGTTGTGAAAGCCTCCTCCAAAAATGCCCTTTTTGAGAATGAGGAGATGTTGGTAGAAGTTTTTGTGATGCTATGGCTGTCACTAAGGCTATTGCTCCTTCAGCTCTCAGCCTGAGATTTAGGCAGGCCTTGAAGGCTGGACAGTAATGATAACCAGGAGTGCTTGGGGAATGAGCAACTTCTCAGGAGAAGATAAATTCTTCACAGTAGTGCATGACAGGAGGACAAAAGACAGTGGGCATAAGTTAAAAAAATAGAGTTTCAGAATGGATATGTGGAAAAACTTCTTCACCATGAGGACAATCAAGTGATGGAGTAGGTTGCTCAGAGGTTTTGCAGTCTCCATCCTTGGAAGTTTTTAAGACTAGACTGGATAAAGCTGTGAGCAACCTGGTCTGATCTCATAGCTGACCCTGCTTTGAGCAGGAAGTTGGACTAGAAACCTCCAGAGGTCCCTTCTGACCTGAATGACTCTGTGAGCCTAAGAGCAGATGGGACCAGGTCCTCAGGGATCTATGCAAGAAGGATGTAGGGTTTGGGGAGGTATCTCTAAACACAACTCTACAGAAGAGCTTTAGAATGTGACAAGATGCAACAGGCCAGTATAGGAATCAAGGGTGTGCATGTGTGCAGGCGTGTGTGTGGGTGTGAAATGCCCTGCTTCCCTCAGCAGTGGTGGCTGAGCAGGCCTGAAGGCTGACAGCACACATTGGTGCATGTTCCCTCTTGGACCTGTACGTGTTTTTCTCTTCAGTGCTTTCTTTGTGGGATGAACCCAGTTTGCAGCCAATGGCTTTGCATGCTTTCTCAAGATGTCCCTCCCTTGCCCAGGTGCTCTTCTCCGTGGCTCGCATGGGAGCACCCAAAGGCACCAAGAAGTCCGTGTGAAATGGATACTGCAAGAATAAGCCATTAGCAGTCTGGGAAAGGGCTGCAAGTCAGGATTGTGCAAATGATTAATTGCAATGTTGGAAACACTCCCTTTTGTTGCACTCGTGAATTCCAGGTGCATTTGGTGATGCTATGGGTTTGCCTGCCGTCTGTTCCCAGGAAAACACCATATGATTTGTTAAATGGGAGTCTGGGCCAAAATGTTCAAAACCAGAATAACCAGGGTTTCTTTTTTTTTCCAGGCTGTGAAAAATGCACCCTTTTAAGAATCAATAAATTTGTATGCAGATTCCCAGCACATGAATAATTCATGGTTATAAGAAAGGCGAAACACTATAGTGGTTTGATTATGCAGTTGTTTTAAATAAGCAAAATTAGTTGTTAATGAGACCCCTATGCATATTTAGGAAAGCTGAATAATTTATTAAGAGCCAAGAAGTGACGGCTGGAGAAGGGAGAAGAAAGCCAAGCAGCTCTTTTGAGATTGATTGTGTTACTGTGCTTGGGGGAGAAGAGGGCACAAATTAACCCCTTTTTGAATAAAACGCAACTAATGCACAGGCTTTCATGAAGCAGCTCTGCAGAGAGACCATATGATGTCCTTGCGCTTAGTGCAGAGGCAGACACTTTTTCAATGGGGTTATGAATTAAGGATAATTGTTAGGTGGCATCCCAAATGTCAGGCAGTTCAGGACCCTGCAGCCCAGGAACATCCATCCATTTCTTTCATCTATAGTGAATCACCAAAGTGACAAAGAAAATCATCTTTCAAAGGCCCCAAATCATAAAAGCTGGACAGGAAAGGGACTTTTCCTGGCAGGGAGAGCAAAAAACAGAGAAAGGATTCTACCTACTTTTTGTCCAAAATTTCTCTAGAATTTTCTCCTAACTAAGGCTAATTATTTCCAGTGAAGGTCTTCCATGTTAGTAACACCTGTGCACATCCTGATGCCTTTGTCTACCATGCCCAGGCATGCCGAGGCAGATGTGTCCCTGAGGTGGGAGCTGCAGGCAAACTGCACCACGCTGCTCTTCCCTGTGAAGGCAGAGCATGGCACGCAGCTTTCCTGGAACAGCTCTAATGACTCTACTCACCTCCACTGTCCTGCTCTCCTTTCCCCATTGAAGTTGCCTGCTTCTTGGAAACTCTGGCAGGGAGAAGAGCTAACCCTCAGACAAGAGCAGTGGCTCATCTGGGAAGGCCACCTGCGCATGCAAACCCTTGGCAGCGTCCCCACTGCAGATCACTGGTGCTTTTACATGCAGGAGCAGCAGTGGTGCTCTCATCTAGTGGCACCTATGGACGTGGGAAGTGTGTGAGCCTTGTGGATGCCTCAGCATTGCTGTGTGTATGGGTGAGAGTCTGAAAAGCCGAAGAAAGTTAGCAGTCCTGTGCTGAGAGACATGACCCTAGGAGAAGCCCTTGGAAAGCAGATATGAAGTTCTGCATACCTAATGTGTGGCACTGTTTTATTTGATTTTTTTTTTTTTTTTCTGTTCTGGGGTATACTTTTATGTACAGAAGAGATGGTGGAGGACTGGCACCATTTTATCCCAATTTGGTGGCCATTTCTCCAGCCTTTGTTAAACTTGGCAATTTGAGCTATGAATTTTGGCCCCATCGTATCTGACAGTGTAGTTAAGTGGCACCAGCTTTGCAAGGGCTCCCATCTCTTCCATGTTTACTCGGGTGAAGGCCATGCAGGTGCAAGCCTTCCCATAGACTGGTCATCCCACCTGGATCTGTCCTTCAGGATGACTCTGTATGGAGCTGCCGCATGGAGCTTGCCAAACAGTTCTGCGGCGTCTCCATTGTGGACCATCACCTGCAAGTTGAGTTTTGCTGTCCTCTACTAAGCAGTGACAGTGCCCACACATGCTTGGAGGATCTGTGACTCTTCAGCTGGAGGGTCTCCTTTTCCTGCAGCTTCTGCTCAGCACAAGCCAGGACCTCTGCCTCTTCTGCTGCTTGGTCTCTGATTTGGGTTTGTGGGTCAGTGACGGGAGCTGATTTTGGCTGCTCAAATTCTAGTGAAATGCATAATTGCAGAGATTTCCAAAGTTTTTAAAAAGCAGAGCTGGTGCTGGAGTCTGACGTAGTTTGGTCATTTCACATGATAAGTGAGTGCTTGGGCCTGATGTCGTGTCCTGTTTCCTCTGTGCTGGTTGATTGCTGGCAAGGAAAGATGGGTCATATACCATACCGAGGAGAGCGTGGGTTTCTGGTGCCTGGACTGTCACTGGATCTTACATTCAGCTGGGTCCTCTGCCTTTACCACAGCCACCGGGCTTCTGGAGGGATGTGTCCTACCAGAGCCAGCCAGAGAACATTGTTCAGAGTCTGCAGCAGTGGGATTCTAGGCCTCTTGCTCATCATGGACCTGTGCCTTTTCCCTTGCTATAAATGAGAGGCCATGGAAAAGCAGAGGGGCTTTGGAGGAAGATTCCTAAGACTAGCTCTGAGGAGTGTGTCCACTTCACTGCTCCCTGAAGAAGCATCCTTGGTCCAGGAAAGAGCAAAACACTTCTGTAGGACAGCTCTAGTCACAGATCAAGTCAGAAATTTGTGTCCATGTGATGGTGCATGCCCCAGATTGGTCACACCAGCCCTTGTCTGACTTGGAAATTCCAAGGAAACTCAAGATGCAGAATGCCTTGTGGAGGCCTGGGTGGGAGAAAGGCTTTCCAGTTTTAGGGCTTGAGGAGCTCACAGACCCTCCTCACATACTGGATTGTGTGCCTTTGCTGTTCTTTCAGTCTGGAAGGTGCAGAGCTAGGCCATCAATGATACCAGGTCCTACAGCCTCTCAGTCTGCCCTGTTCTGCAGCACAGCTAGTTTCTTATCCTGAAGAATTGGGGGATCTGAAACACTTTGAATGGCTGGAGGGAACACCCAAGTTTCACCCATATGGCTGGAAAATCTGCCCTGAGCTCTTCCCCCCAGGCTTAGCTCCTTTCCCAGGTGCTCACAGCCACAGGACGCTCAAGACAAAGCTTGTAGGCTTGTGCTTTTGGTACAGAAATATCCCAGTGGTGGAAGCACAGGAGGATAACCTCTCCCAGGCCACCACAAATGCTCCCTCCTCCTTGGGGTCCTGTTTATTGCAGCATGGTTGTGCCCCCTCAGGTCCCCAAGCTGCATGCAGCTCAGTGTCTGCCCAGTTCATTGCAGTTCTGCCAGGAGCAGACATGGGACCCTACATGAGGTGTCCTGGTGTCCGCCATGATCCATGGTGTCTTAGGAACCCAGCCATGCCATGGTTTTGCATGGCTCTACATGTTGTTCCAAGCAGAGTGCACCAGGAGAGAGAAATGGGCCCAGAAACTTGGGGAGAGGCAAGATAAGGGACCTGACAAGAGGTAACGCTTACAGGAGCTGCAGGGAACACAGAGGCTGGAGGAGATGTGGCTTCTTCATACAGGCATGGGCTGTGTAGGGCTGTCCCCCAGTTTCTGTGCTGGTTGCTGCACTGGTAGGTGGTTTGATCTTGATCCATGTGGTGATCTGTTCCCTCTCTGAGCATATTGCACCCTTGGATAATGTGCAGAATGGGACAGATTTTTGTCCCTGGGAATTTGTCCTGTTTCTTTGTGTGCAATGAAGGTGCTAGAAGAGATTCAGAGTTCCCATGAAGTGGGTTTTTCATCAAGAGACAGGAATAGCCCATGGATATGCTGAGGTCCCAGAAGGATCAATGAAGTGCTCAGGGCCAGGAGCCTGGTGGATTCATGATGTGAGTGGAACTCTTCCTGGGTGATAGTCGTGACGTGGCCTGTGTGGCTGCTCTGCTTTAGGGAAGAGAGGTCTCAGGAATCCTTGCCATGTGCCAGCCAGAGAGGAGGCAAGGAAGCAAAACACAAATGCCAGGTAATGGATCAGGTTGTACAGGAGCAGCTCCTCAGCAGAGCCGTGGACCTTGTCCTGGGAGTGGGTGTGGGGAGCTCCCTGGGGCTGCTCGCTCCTGTGGGAGTTTGTGTTGTGACCTTTGATCACATTGGGATCTTCACTCTCTATAGGGTTCATTGACACAAACATCGGTTCTCACCTGCACAGGAGCTGCTCTCCATGTGTCGACAGCTTTCCCAAGCACTGCTTCTCAGCTCTGGAGCTGACAACTGCCTGGGCCAGAGCAGATGCCCTGTGGTGAAACTTGGGGTGATCACAGCAGAAGGGGGGCAGTTGCTGGACTTGTTTCTCTGCTGGAGGAGCATGTGCAACTTCATCTTCCTAGTGGTCCCCATGGCTCCAGTGCTGTCTGGGGACCTGCTTGGCTGGGCTGGTGCCTGGGCATGTTGCTAAGAGGTTACAGGTGCCCTTGGCCCTGGGGAGGCTGGTGGGACAGAGGGCAGTTGGTTTGCACTTGAGATACGAAAGGAAACTGTTTTCTCAGGGAGGTGAGGTTGGACTGAGGGCTAAATTGATTTCCATAAATATTTGAGCAAGGCTGAATTATTTATGACCCTCCAGTGACACAATAGAAGGAACCGACGGTATCGTCTGTGAATTTTCCAGATGATTTATTTTAAAAATGCTGCTCGTTATTATTTATGTGGGTCAGATCCCCCTTTGCTCCTGGCCAGGCCTTGCACATGAATTACATAAACACAGAGTCAATATACAAATCTCTCCCTTTATCTGTCTTAATCTGTCAGTCAGTAAGTGAGCAGCAGCCTGGCTGTTTGATTCCCCAGGAGGAAAGGAAAGGAAAGGAAGAAGGAAGAAATAGTTTATAGGAAGGAAGGAAAGAAAGTAAAAAAGAGACAAAGGGACAGACAGGGAAAGCCGTTTGTGCACAGACTGAGCATTGCACAGGGAGAAGCTGGAGCCTGTATGGATCTGAGGTGCATCCAGACTCTTGCACATCCAAGTCAGACCTGTGGTTATTCGCACCCAAAGAAAGCACATCTTGCTTGTGCTCTGCTATTGCTACTTGCAAAGGAAAGAAATGGTGCTGGATAATTTCTGGGAGAGACCACCAAGAACTGGCAAGAGGAACATGGTAGAGAAGCACTTCCTACCTCTGGGAAGGCAAGGACTGCTGTGAAACAGGACTTGTTGGCCTACAAATGTTGGTTGGAATGGACCTTGGAAGTCTTGAATGTGATCTCTTGCTTGAAATGGGACTAACGTTATCCTTCAAGGGGACAGGTGTGGAATCAGTAGTTATTGCCAAAACAATGCAAAAAATTAATCAGAAACACCAGCTGTTAGTGTTGTGTGGTGATTTGGGGCATGTGTCTCCAGCAGGTTCAGGTCTCTGTGATCTGAGAGAAGAAAAAGCAGAGAGCTTTGGAAACTCAAGAACATGTGAAAATTTATAAGATCTCTAGAACTGGGGTTTGCTGCTGCTTCTAAGCCATTTCAGCAGATGCTGGCTGCTGGGTGTGGAGTGAAGGACTAATGCAATGCTGTAAATCATTCTGGGTCTGCTGAATTAGAAGGTGATTTTGGGTGTGGGCTTAGGTGACGTTCACAAAGGTCTTCAAATACCATGTGGATTAAGTAGGGCTGTTCAATTGCTGAGCAGTGAAAGTAGATGGAAGATGTCCCTTTGGATCCGTATACAGGGAGGTAAAGCTGAAGTGTATTAATCAAGTGGTTTTGAACCCCTAATTGTCAACTGAACTGGACTTCATTTAGCTAAGATCAGGTCATATGCACTTTTCTGTTTACTCAAGATGATGAGAAGCACTTGTGAGAGACAGTTAAAGTGGTTTCCTCTTCATAAGAAGAATAACATTAACTTGAGTGGGAGTGATATATGAGAGACATGTAAAGCCTTGTCTTTCCCAGAGCCATGAAAAGCAAAACCCACACTATAAACCCAGCTGTACTTGCAGCCAGTCAAATCCAGTCCTTGGATTCCCCCAAACTTGCCTTAGACAGGAAGCTATGGATAAGCCCATTTCTTTTCACTGGCCAGCAAAGAGCAAAATTTAAGGGGGCTGAAAGAATTAGTTTGGGAGGGACCTCTGGACATCTCTGGTCCAACCTCCTGCTCTGTGCAGAGCTGGCTTAAAATCTGCAACAGGTTTCTCAGGGCCAGTCAATACAAGTTTGGAAGTTCTCCAAAGATGAAGATTCTACCCCATCCCCGGGTGCCAGTCCCAGAGTTAAAACATTCATGTCAAAAGAGATGAGAACACATCCCATCTTTAGTCTCCAAAACTGGGAGACATCACCTCCTTCTCCAGTGCCATGGAGGAGCCACGCACTGCTCCTTCCCACTGGCTGATGGGCCCCACAGACATATCAGCACAGAGCAGAGCTCCAGGCAGGCACTGTGCCAACCCAGAAGGTTCACAGTGCTGGACCTGTGGTGGGCTGAGCCAAGGGTCAGGCTTCAGGAGCCACCCAGCCTGGTGCTGGGGCCCAGGTGGGACAGGCTGGTGGTCTCCTGTGTTTGTGTGTGCAGGGTTCACACCAGAGTTCTCTGGCCCTTTGATCCCACAACGTGCAGCACATGAGCATTCAGGGAAAGCAGTCTCTCCACTCCTTCAGCCTCTTGGTCCTGACATTTTGCTGCCAGGTTTGGGAGAAGCACAGAACTTGACACCTTCAGCTTTTGGTCAGATGGAGGCTTTGGGTGAGATTTTAGGAAGGGTGTTTCTCAGGTAGGCAGGGATCCCTTCAGCCATGGCCACGCTCTCTGTTTTCTCAGAGTTTTGACACTCTCTCATTGCAGAGATGGGATCATACCCTGATCAAAGACCTGTTCTTCATCATGGCAGCCATGTGAAGACTTCAGGCAGGATCCTGGGGATGTGGGAGGCTGATCTGGGTAGTGAAAGTAAGGAGTTTGCTGTAAAACTGCTACAGCTGGCTCTGGAGAAATAAATTGCTCTCTGGGCAGGTAGGAGGGTGTTGTAGCATGCCTCGTGGGGTATCCAAGTATGAGACACACAAGAGGGCCTTTTTTGTGATCCCAAAACTTCACATTGACTCCTGATTCAACTTCTCACGGATGCCACAAGGACAAAGAGCAAGATCCCATTTCCCTGGATTTGCCTTTGGATGCAAAAACATCTCTGCAGAGAGACTTAAGTGTGTACACTGGGGTCAGCTCTTGCTTGGGGGAAGTTTCGAGCTGAGCTGGGTTGGGCAGCATCATCTGGGCTGCTCTCCCAGCCCCAGCCCCAGCCCTTGGATGCTGCTCCCGAGCTGGTGTTGCCCCCGTAGCTGTGGCTCTCTCTGGGTGTTGCCTGTGGGAATGGCCCAGCTGTGTGTGCTGTGTAAGCAAAGGCAGGAGGGCTGTTTTCACCCTGTGCCCTTGAAAGGCCACATCCTATCTAGCTAATCATTAGCCAGGTTAAACACAGCAGGGCCAGGCTGCTTCAGAGTGTTTCTCCCTGCCCAGGACTGGTCGGTGGCTCCCGTGGGGCTGGGGTGGATGCAGCCCCACCTGCAGTAACGCCGGTCTCCATCCCTCCCGTGGGCTGAGGCCAAGCAATCACACACCATCATTTCACAACGCTATCAGACCTTTTTCCTCTGCTACGATAATAAACTCCTCAGGGTCTCTTTAGTGCCTTTTGCACCCTGTGACCATTTTTTGCTTGGCTCAAAGCCCTTCTGTGTCGTGTACTGACACTCCCTGTCACCCAGACAGCCCTGAGCCCTGGTCCCCATGGTGTGACACACACACCACCCTCCTGAAAAAGCCCTGGAGGCACAGCCATCGCAGGCATGGAGGGGAGGAGGACATGGCTAGGAGTCACTAAAGGTGTCACCAGAGACAACTGCAGGATGAGGGATAGCTGCAGAGGTCAGACGGACCACCTCTGGGGTCAAATGGTGTAGGAACAGTGCTGGTGGGCAGCAAACCTGTGACCAGGAGCTGGGGGAGGTGACACTGGGGGTCTGCTTGGCAAATCATGTGTGATGTGTTGGGGTGCTCCAGGCTTCACAGCACAAGTTCATAGTGTGCTCCAGGGGGTCTCACTGCAGCAGCTCTGAATGGCGACTTCTCCCTCCATCCAGTGAAGGAGAGAGGTCCTGCCCTGGCCCCATGGTCTGGTGCTCTCCTGGGTTGCCCTAGGCCAATCTTGCCTTTCCTTTGCCCACCCTTAAGAGGTGGCTGTGTGTCCAGCCCTTCTCATCCCTCTGGCAAAGCCAAAAACTGGGGCTGTCCCTGAAGGCAGCAGGGAGGACATAGTGTGAAATGTGGTGTCGTTTCTCTGGTGGCTTCTTCTGGCAGGACCAGGCTGTTGGAAACCACTGTCAGGCTGCTTCAGTCTTGGTGGTGGAGGTGGTACAGGGGCCAGGCTGGCTTTGTGCTGTGCTTGTCGTGAGGCAGGATCCCAGCCCATGCTGTGGATCCAGTGGCCAGCAAACCTGCTGAGCGCTGGCCTCTTCCTCTGCCTTCCTTTGCCTAGGGTTGCCCTTGGGAAATTGCGTTTGCAAACACTGTAACTCCACGTCTCCTAATAAAAAATGTAAAATGAATACTTGCAGGTCAATGCCTGCACCTGCCTTTGGGCTCAGAGGCTTAGAAAGACACCATGTGTTGTCAGACCCAGAGATGGAGCAGAGGTTATGTGGTGCTCAGTGCTGGCAGCAGCATCTTCCCCCTGGACGCTGCTGAGCCATGAGTGACTCCCAGGCTGTTCTAGAAGGTGCCAGCACCAAACAGGACTTAATGCTTTGCAGCTGGGCTGATGGGAGCCACCTACCTCCTGCTGCCCTGGACTTCCACATCCTCTCAGGGAAGGTGCCCAGAACCTGACTGGGCGCCCAACCATGCCTGAGTACTGGTGGGTGGTATGGTTGGTATGGTTGTGGGGAAGGCCTCAAGGGTGTTGTGGAACCTTATAGCATCATCCTGCAGGTCCCTTGTCAGGCAGGGGAAGCCCATCTCCTGCACCTCCTCACATCATGCCCCCAGCTCCTTCAGCATCTCTGTTCCTAGGAGACAGGTTTAGGAGATGAGCAATTGAGCTCCAGGTTGACCAAGCTGGTGAGATCCTTCCATGTGTTAGGCGGTGAGCAGTGGCCTGGATGGTGAGGCTGGGAATGAGAAGAGGTTCATGGGGAAGGAGGTGCATGCTGGGCATCACTTCTGGCTCCTGATGGTTGGCTTGGTGCTCCAGAGAAAGGCTGTGTGGACACGTGACTGCTGTGCTGTCCCTGCAGCCCCAGCTGTCACGAGGGTGGTCATGCCCAGGTGCTTGGCCTTGTACCCAGCCCACCCAGGACTACTCAGCGGTGCCACGAGTGGAGCTCTTTCCCCCTCGCAGGGCAACCTCCTCATGGGGTGCTGAGCTTCCCAGGGCCTGTGCTGCTCTGCTAAGCCACTGATGCCTGGGATGTAGGGCAGTAAGGTTGCACCTTCTAACACCCTGCTAAGTCCTCTCCTGAAACCATCACTGCTGGGAATCCAGGGAAATCAGGAACATTTGGGGCTTTTCCTCTTCCACCCACTGCACAGGGACTTCCCTGCCGTCTCCTCTGGGACTGAATTGGGCCATATCTCTTTCTGGGAAGTGACGATGTCATCTAGAGACATCTGTGCTCTCAGGCAATGTGAGTTGCAGCTTCCCTCTTTGTGGCAGCGTCTGCACGGCGAGACTGTGACCGGTCACTGGCAGCCACGGCAGCATGTCTGCCTTGTGCAAGCCCCTTTTCCTCTCTGCTCTCCCAGCCCAGGAGGGTCCCAGGGTCAGCGAGGCTCTTTCCCTAGAGGCAATGAAGCAGTTGGGTTGCGTGGGGGTGGTGGGCTGCCTGCTGTTCATCTCCTTTGTTTTCCAGGAGCTGCTTTTGAGAGGGAAACAGGTGGATCTGAGGGGATTCCAGCCCGGTGAAAAGTCTCGCGACACAGACAGCCCTGCTCCAAAGTCCGACACTGCCATCTCCACCACCGCCCTGGGCATGTTTCCCTGTGGGAAGGGCAGCAAGGACGGGCCTGGTTTATTTTTTTCTCCCAGCTCAAAAACTTTTGATGGGTTCGGGAGAGAGTGGAGGCTGGGGAAAGGGTGCTCCCTCGCCCACTGTGACGGGGATCATGGGCTGCCGTGCCTTTGGCTGCAGCTCGCAGTGAACGTCTGTTAGTGTCACATGAGCCATCAGGAGACAGATGGCATTTTACTGCCTGGCTGGAATTCACCCCTTTCTTTTCTTTCCTCCCCCCTCCCTTTCTTTTTCTTTTTTGGTGCCGTTTTTGTGCTTAAAAGAAACAGAGAGAGGGAGTCTGAGAGCAAGGAGAAAGGATGCTTGCCTTTTGAACTGTTATCTGATGCTCGCAGAGATGATTTTGGCTTGGCTTTTGCATTTCTATCTGCCTGCCCAGCAGCCCTTGCAGGGCTCAGCTACAAGGGGGCTGCAGTGCTGGGGCTGAGGAGAGGGGTACGGGGGAGATGCAGGGGGGGATGCAGGCAGGATGTGAGGGGGATGCAGGTGGGATGCAAGGAGGATGCAGGGTGGATGCAAGGGAAATGCAGGGGGTGTGCACAGGGTAGGAAGAGGTCTTCGGCTTGCCCAAGCAAACACACACTTGGTGGCTCTAGCCCTGTTGGCTCCTGATTCTGCAAGCGTGGAGTGAGGATCTACTTCGAAGCACTGGAGGGTAAGCAGGCAGGGCTGTCGAGGCTTTATTAACCCTTAGAAGCTGCAGGGTTTAACCCTGTCCTGTACTTTTCCCACAGTCTATCTACAGCTGGTGAATGCCAGCTGAATCCTGGCTGTGCGGTCTGTCCTGTGTGGGGACAGTGTGGGAGCAGAAGTGAGCTGGGCTGCAGGGTGAGGACATTTTCAGGCTGGGTTCCTGGCTTTGGCCAGGTGCTGGCCATGTGCCACCAAAGTGAGGGCACTGGGCGCCCTTTCACCGGGTACTGGACACTCAACAGTGACAGACTACACCCTACATTTAGGGTTGAAACCCAGCTTCTGAGACAGGTAGTCCCGTGGTGCCTGGGTGATGGCTGAGTGGCCCTTGGTGCTGGCCGTGCATCAGGCTGAGGGTCCCTTGGATGTCAGTGATGGTTTTGGGACCCCCCTGAAGAGCAGAGATGTGACTCCAGTGTGCAGTGGTCCCGGAGGGCTCCATGCAATGGGCTGCTGTATGATAAAGATACACATATACCACAAGTCCTGCCTGTGAATTTTGTGGGCTTCTGCCTCAGGAAGGCTCATAGGGAAGAAGCTTTTGGCAACTCACTTGGAGGCTTTGAGTTGCATGGAGCTGGTCAGGAGGAAAGACATGAGAACCAGGCAGCTGACATCTGAGTGGTGGTTGCAAGGATGATGCTCAAGATTCAGGGGTATGAAAATGGGTCTGGGCCTCCAAAGCATGCCCAAGTCCTCCAGGCACTGAGTGGTAAGTCAGGAAAGAACACTTAAGCCCAGAGATCCTGCAGAGTCCGTCTTCTCCAGTGGCAACACACGTGTACAATTCAATGTGATGGGGCAGTAAAACGTGAAAAGGCTTGCAAGCTTCTGGCCTTGCAGTCAGTTCCACATACTTGAGCAACTGCTGCCTTGCAAGCAAAGCCATCTCAGTCACGGTTTTCACTCCTGTTGCCCATTCACAGAGCAGAGAATAGTGCAGCCACCAGCCTGGAGTGCTTGCTGTGGGCTGTACCTTAGTCTGTCTGTCTGGTAACACTTGATCTTCAAGACAAAGTCTGAAAGTCTTTCCCTTTCCAAGAGACTGATGACACTAGGACAGCTTATCTCTTCTTCAGCTTGCTGCTTTGGGGCAAGAAGAGCTCAGAAATGCCTAATAAGACTTGGTCCTTGTGCAATAGCATGCATGTCTTGGCTGAAAGCACATGCGAGGGGGGACAGTGTGAGGCTGGGAAACCTCACCATCCCAAGAAGTGGCTGGGCAGAACTAAAAACCAGGCTGTGCTCCTGTGTGAGGCCCTCCTGGGTCACGTTCTCCCTCTGGGCTCAGCCCCTGTTTGTTTTGCCCTGACATTTACACCACAGTCTGCTAAGAGGCCAGATTGCACACCTCTCTCTGAACCATATCTCTTACTAAAAAGAAGATCCCGATCTCCTCTTGGTGGTGCCAAGTGATACAACAAGGGGCATTGGCCAAAACCTGCAGTGTGGGATGCTCTTGGCATTCTTCCCCAGGAGGGTGGTGCAGGAGGGGGACTGTCTGTTCCTGGACTTTCAAATACTTGACCAGACTAAGCCGTGGTGGTGGTGGTAGCAGGTTGGACTTAAGCCCTCCTGACGCCCATTCTACCAACTGCGAGATTCTCTGAAGTCCTCTATGTGCCCTGGTTTAAAAGTCCTGAGCTGATCAACTGGGTGACTGCTGGGCTTCTCAGACTCCAAGGAGCCAACAGTAAAGCTAAAAGACAACTTAGAAGCCTTCCTAAAATATTCCTGACCTCATGTCTGCTCAGGCTGAGGACGTCCCCTACCCTATGGCTTGCCATGAAGATGTGTGAGTGTGCACAGAGGTGCAAGTGTCTTCCCATGCGTGTGAATTGCACATGGGTGAGTATCTGCAGAGTTGCCAGCTGTGGACAGGATACCTCTGGAGAGGAGGAGACAAAGACAAAAATAGTTGGGAAAAAATCCTATTTCAATCCATGTCTATGACAGCAAATCATTGACCCCCAGAAACATAAAGACTGTAAAAGAAATTGAGACTTTTCAACTGGCACATCTCCCCAAAATGTATTTACTTAAATACTGAAAACTAAATGTATTATTGAAACAAATGGTTCAATAAATTACATTTACTGTATTGTGCTTTCTTTTGAAATAAATATCCATTTATTTCTCTGCTTTTTGGTAGTGCTCAAAATACTTTCTTTTCAGTTTGAATTTGATACTTCCTGGTTCCCCTTAGGACTTAATTTAACTGAGGTGTTCTTAAACATTTTTGCTTCCAGGGTATCTGAAATTACAGGTTTTCTCCCCCAGACTGAAACCAAGCTAAGAAGTCAGACACCTGCACAGCTGTATTCATATGCAAGTGTCCCACTCAAACCTGGGTAGGAGATTTGAAACACTGCAGAAATAATTTCCCTTTAAATATTGCCTTTACATCAATCACTTGTACATGGTGTGGGTTGCTTCAGTGCCTGTCAGCAGGTCCCCTCTGCCAGGGTGCAAGGTGAGTTGATTAATTCTTTCATTTGGAGCTGATAGGAATTACATAAAATTTCCAAAATACTCATGGGACCGCCAGCTGCTGTGCTTGCACAGCAAGTGCAGCACTTGCCATATCCTCATCTCTCTGGCTTCAGATATGTAGGCACAGTTATTAATGTAATTCCAAATACAGCCATTATCACTCATTTAGAATTTATTATGTAGAGTAACCTCAATAAATGGGTGATAGGAACTGGGTGGTACTTTACTGGACACACAGTACATTAACTGCCTTATTAAATATAAATTATATGTCTATTTGCATTTCCAGTTCAAGGTTTTTACTCATTATGTGGTTGTAGGTACTAAAATTTGCTCTCTCAGGATCAACACGGCCCTACAGCCCAACAGTGATTCACAGCTCTGCTTTCCTGGTGTTTCAGCTGGTAGATTCCTGGCATGGGTTTTTGCCAGCTTGGTACAAACAGCTGTGTGTGTATGCAGGTGTATGTGTGTGTGTTGTTACACGGTTTGCACAGGCACCCTGGGCTAGGGACCTGCTCACGGGAGTGAGCAACCAGCTCATTGCTGAGAAAGACCATGACCTGGAGCTGACTCTGGAGCTGTGCCCCAAGAGCAAAGCTCTCAGGGGAGGCCCAGAAAAAGAGGCATTTCCAGAAGGTGCTGGAGACATCGAGGTGGGGAAGGGTCTGCTCACAGTGACCCCAGTTTTTGCATACTCCTGGGCTGCTGTGTACGTGGGGTGAGCAGTGTTGCGTTGCTGGAGGTCTGTGGAGGATGGAGGCGATCTGTGGGGTGGTGGATGTTCATCTGTGTGAAATCCTGGGAAGTATCAGGGAGAAGGTGCTGCCATGCATCTCCCTGCTCCCCCACGAGCTGCTGCAGCTCCTCACTGGAGCACGCTCGCTTGGGTACTGTGGCAAGGATGGCTTGGGGTCAGACACTACCGTGGCTACTGGAGTAGCCATGTGCTATTTCTGCAGTGCCTTTGGAGCGCAGAGATCTATAAAAATCTATGTGCTGAGCATATAAGTATATATAAACATATACTGTAATAAGAAGTGACTTAAATGGACTATGAGGACTGTGTAACACCTTCCACTAAACAAACCTCCTGCCCTCCTTCCTCTGGGGACTGGGGAGCAGGTAAAAGCCACTCTGGGTGCTAGAGGCAGAAAGCTGGGTGCTGCCTCTGCAGGATGCTGCGGGAGGGAGGGTTGTGGAGCAGCCCCTTCCCCCAGCAAGATAAGGTGAACGCAGGGGTGTGCGTCATAGAATCATAGAATCATCTAGGTTGGAAGAGACCCTTGGGATCATCGAGTCCAACCGTCTACCCCACTCTACAAAGTCCTCCCCTACACCATATCCCTCAGCACCACATCTAATCGTCTCTTAAATGCATCCAGGGATGGGGACTCAACCCCCTCCCTGGGCAGCCTATTCCAATGCCCGACCACCCTTTCTGTGAAGAATTCTTTCCTAATATTCAGTCTAAACCTACCCTGTTGGAGCTTGAGTCAGCGCAGAATCAGGGCTACGGCCGTAACGCCAAGGGGCACAATCACACGCTGTGAGCTACACGTGGCTGCTGAGCTCTGCTGAAAATCCCACTGAGAGTAACATCTCTTTCCTTTTGTCAGTGCAAGAAGAGACTCTGATTACCATCCACATGGCACAGGGTGTAATATAAGAAATTCTACTTGCCTGGGCTGTCCCCTCCTGCCTTTGCTGGCTGGAAATCCCAGGAGGAAGGTTCTGCTGTGCAGAGCCTACGTTACTGAAGGATGTGGCACATAGTGAGATCTGGAAGTGAAAGCACCATTCAGCCTCTGGGCTGCCAGTCTTTGTGACACAGTTCCTGCCCTGGGAATTGCTTCTAACTCCTGGCAAGGGAAAACTCCCCAAAGGTGTTTGGGATTCTCTGACATTTAGTAATGTTTCCTGATCAGCTGATGATGTGCAGAAAAAATTTGGGAGTGAAGCAGGGGTTTCTCCAGCCCCTCCAGCTGCCTTCTCTCCTGGCATTGTCTCTCTTCTTTTTTTTGGGTCAGGGACATGCTGGATCCTGCTGTGAAATTAGCCTGTATCTCACAACATCCCTTCTGCCACTGTCGGAAGGGGAGCATCACTTTCCAGCTCCAGAGGTGTCTGTGCACAGAGCCCCTCTCCCTGCTCAGCCCACACTTCATCAGCACCTCGAATGCCACAGACTGGCCCTCTGTGTCCCAGAGCTGCTGGGTGGCACAGACAAGTGGCAGGAGGCACCTTCCCCAGCACAGGAGCACAGCCCTGCAGTCTTCTTCATGAGGGGCTGGTGCAGGTTGCTGCACCCGAACAGAGTCTGGCCAATGAAGGGGGGAAGGTGGTGGGGATGCAGGGGGATGCAGGAGGATGCGGTCCTCCCTGCCTCAGTGTGGCTGGCACCTGCACACGGCAGCCATGGGTGGCAAGGGACTGCCCTAAGGGGGTTCAGGTGGGCTCAAGATGCATGTCCTGGAACAGTGCTTTTCTTGCACCAATTCCTGCTGGCTGGGCAAGGGGCTAATGGACACCAGCTGGTCTCAGCCTCCTCTTGCTCCTCTTCTCTTCCCTAATGCTCCCTTGATGCTCCAGATCTGGATGGGAGAGAGACCTCTGAGTAGCTGGACCTTGTGCTCTCACCCCATAAGGCTCAGTAGCTGGGAGCAATTATTTATTGGGGATGCAATGTGATGATTTCCTTCTATCACTGGGAGCAAACTGGATCTGTCCGATGGCCATGACTGGGGACTTAGGATCATGGAATGATCAGCTGCCAGCTCAAGCTGAACATCACTTGCCCAGAGCTCTTAATCTCCACCATCTTGGGTACCCTCAGTCACCGGGGCCAGCTCTGACTTTCCTGTTTACCCTAGAAGCCAGGATTGTCCCAGCCCTCCTCCTGAGCTCCTGTGCCCAGGCAATACCTTATTTGTAGGTTCTTTGTGTCTAATATCTCAGTGGTGTAGCCTTTCTGCTCTTGTCCACACACCGACAGCACGCTGGCCTGTGTCTTCCCTGTCGTGCCTGGGTGACTACAGCAGCCAGTTCTCTTCATCTGCTCAGCATCACACCCCCAGCCACCCAGATCACTGCTTGAAGGACCATGCTGTCCTGCTGCTTTTCCATGTAATCTGTCTTCCATAGCCCTCCCCCACACCTCCATCCCTGCTCCGCCAGGCACAAGGTACTTGCCTTCACCTTCAAGTCCATCCATGGACTGTCTCCTGTGCACCTGCTTACCAGAGAGTCCACTCCCACCGCTGTTCATTCAGGCACTGGTTTCCTTCCGTTGCCTCTCATGCTCTGGACTTTCTGCTGTGCTATTCTCCATGCTGGGAGATAAATACCAGAAGAGCCAAACGTTCCTTTCATTCTCTGCTTTATTCTGTTGCCAGTGAAAACCTTGAGCATGCCTAAGGTTGAGATCACCACTTATCAGTACATCAGGACTGTCCTGTGGTTTCTGTGGGATCTTCATCTGTCCAGATACATGTGTACTTCACCAGGGAGCCAGACCATGGGCTCTCCAGAATGTCCACAGTGACTGCACAGCTCCTAGCACAGCAAAGCTCTGCCTTACTGCCCAGAGACACTGCCAGCATCCTGAGGTACTGTTCCCATCTCCAGTCTGTAACAGGGTGCAGCAGCACAGGAGTGAAGAGGGAGCTGTTCCAGAAACCGTTCCTTTAACCATCCTCTCTGCAGGAGAGTTGGCTGATGTTTTTTCTCCTGCCATCTACTGCTTTATCTCTGGACTCTTGCTGCAGCAGATTTTCAAAGGCTTCCAAATGTTTTTGCTAGACAAAGCCATGGGTGACATTCTCTGTCACTGGCAGTACTTAAAATGGGTGGCTGGACTAGGGACCTCCAGATCTTCCTCCCAGCTAATGCTTCTGTGCCTTGGTGACCTGAGCACTGTGCCATGTACCTTCACCACGGGACACAGCCCATCTCTTCCACGTAGCCTCAGAGGTCTTTCATCCAGAGGGTTTCAGGCACAGCTGTGGTGAGTAGACTGGGCCAGGCAGTGATGGAGGTTTGGGGTCAGCCGCTGGAGGAACCACAGAGCCAACCTTCTGCTGTCTGTGGGGCAGACAGGCCAAGGGAGACCTGTGCAACAGGAGAGTGCACCTGGAGGATAAGCAACTTGCTGGAATGAGCCTGTCTTCTCAGCACCCATGCAGGGGTCCCCTGCCATGGCCCCTGCATGGATCCCAACTGGACATTGTTGCATCTGGGCTGGTGGTGGCTGCTGGATGCACTGAATGCATGTAGATGGACACCAGGCTGTGTGCCAAACCTCTGCTGCTCCACGTTCCTCTTGCTGTTGGTTTCTCCTGAAAGTATTCAACCAGGATGTGCTGCTGCCTGACTTGTAGCTGCCAGTTACTTGTTGCCCTATCTGCAAATATTATACAGTGTCTTCATTATTGGAGAGACCCCAGGACAATGAGAAAAAGCATTATATGCAGGATCTGACATCAAAATAAACAGAGAAACATTACAGCCTCCCACTCCATCCCCTCCGGCAGTCTCTGATCCTTGCTGGGATCTGCCTGAAGTACCCAGGGGCCACCCCAGAGTCACTGGGCTGCCTCTGAACTCTTCATGTATGGCCCCAATTTCTCAGTGGGGTTCATCCCTCTGTCACCCAAAAAGGTTACAGTACCATGGCTGCAGCCCAGACTGACACAGGCCAGGGTCCAAGCAGTATTTCATCCTGACTGAGTATTTGGGGTTTTTCTCCCAGACACCCAGCCATGCTCCCCACTCAGGTCTCAGCAATCTTCTCCCAGTTGCCACAACAAGAATCTGTTGTGTGTCCCAATAAAAGACTCGCTGTTCTGTACCTCTGCTAGCCCAGGCAGTGGCTTCTCTCCCTGCATTCTGGGGGGTGTGAGTGGGGCTTTTTTTCCTGGCCTCTGGGGAGACTGGATACCAAGACTGCATGCAGAGCCCTACGCTTCTCCTGGAAAGTGCTACAGATTTGATTTTTTTTTTTTTTCCCATGAAATAGGTAACAAATGTGAAAGGCTGAGACCTGGCCAGGAACACAGAGATGTGGTTACTCACGGTTTGGAGATCACCCTGTGAGCAGAGTGGCTTGTGCACTTGATCCCTGAGAGCCATTCTGCGGCGCCAACTCAGACACCTCTGTCAGAAATTCACCTAAAGCACTTTACCATTATCACCCGATCTTTTAATCTCCTCAAGAAGCACCATGCTAGTCTGACAAAATCTGTTTCTGTAAAACCATGTAATTGGTCTTAATTATATTGTTCTATTTTAATTCCTTGCTAACAGAATGGTGTATAAATTGCTCCTTCAGCTGGCATCAGAGCCCAGACAGATGAGTCTACAAACGCATCTGAGTCATTATTCTTTCCCTTGCTAAACATTTGGCCCAGTGTTAACTTCACCTGCTCTTTGGAAACTCCCCAGGGCTGCAAGAGTTAGTGTCGGTGAACAGCAGCAGGGTGCAGAGCTCCTTGTCCAACTTTTTACAAATTAAACAGAAAATGGAGTAAAATGAAAATATTTGGTGTCTGTGACTCTGGAGTTCAAATGAGACAGGGGCATCATCTTTTCTACCTGTCAGCCTGGGATCTTAGAGCCAACCTGTGCTGTCTGCTTCTCGTGCATCGTTGTGGCAGTAAAGATGCTGCAGATCACATTGTGCCATCCGTTTATTCTTACACAATGTCCTTGTCTTCAGAGCATGCCCTTGGCGACAAGAATCCAGCTCGCTCATCTTTAGCTGACCACACAGGTCTAATTGCACCCAGAGCAGGGCAAAAGTGCTGCTGATGGAGAAGGGGGCGGAAGCCAGACTGTCCCCCCCCCAGGTGTGTGACCCCAGCAGAGCTGTCTCATGGGCAGCTGAGGACAGGAGGCAGGTCTTTGGGGCAAGAACAGGCCAGATTGGCCCTCTCCTTGGCTTGTAATTTGACATGTTGTGGTTTGGTGTTCGCAGGCAGATGCCAGCACCCAAACTGCATGAGTAAGTGCAGCTTCAATTATAACCTTGGTTATACACTGCTGAATCACTGTCCTGTGGAGCTGAAGTTTTATTTCCCTGGCCTCAGTCCAGATATGACCGTTTTTGTTGGTTTTTTGTTAATGGTAATTTGGAAGGAAGTGTCATCAACCATGACTGAGCTGTGCAAAAGGGTGGGTAAGAGTGAGGAGAAAGGGGAGCAGAGGTGGGTCGGAAATGCGGGTGTGCAGGTGTCCAGCAGTGCTGGGTCTTCCACCCTCCCGTTGTAAGAGACATGGCTGCAAAATAACAGGAGATAGACTTTGCTTGTGGACATCATGATCTCTGCAAGGCCTGAGCTGGATGGGACACAACCCACCGCCAGCGCTCAGGCTGGGAGATGTGTCAGGAGCTGGAGGCATGCCTCTGTGTGTTGGGTGGTGGGTGAATAACCCCTCAGGGGACTTTGCAAAGTAGCTCTTTCCTGTGAAGTCACCTAGTGCATCCTCATTTTGGAGGCACAGAGAGGATTAGCTCTGATCTGGGGCACTTTTGTGGGGATGAGCATGGCAGGGATCCCTATCTGAGCGAAAATTGCCCCATGTGTAACCGTAACTGCTGTCTCCAGGTGAGGACAGCTCTGGGATCACACAGCCCGTGCTGGTTTGGCTTCTGAGCTGGTAGGTGCTTAGTGGGAGTAGAGTCTGGTGCCACTGTTAGAAAAGCCAGTGGCATCAACCAGCTTGAGCATGGGCTGTGCTGGCCAGGATGGCTGACGGACACAGGCTCTGCGTGGTGTTTGTTTCCTGTGTTGCCATGACACAAACATTTTCTGCATGTTATTGTCACTGGCAATTATCATAACTGTTTGTAGCAAAACCCACATTCCAGGGCAGAGCTGCTGAGCTGACCCAAACCTCAGCTGCACTTTGCTTGGGTTTGCAATCCCCAGCCTGGTGGGTGGGATGAGGCCCTGGGCTCAGGGAATGTCAAAAAGCTGCATGTTTGGAGGGAGTGAGGGAGAAGTCAATTTGCAGACAGAAAGCTTGTTTTAGCCCTCGAGCTGGCCTGGCACCAGTGGGACCTGGTGACCCGAGCTGCTGAAGACTCATGCCATGTGCATGATCCTCTCCACCAGCCCCACTCCAGATTCACCCCCAGGGTCTCCTTCCCACACCCAGGGCTGTCCTGTCTCTCCCACTCTGCCCCACTGGTGGGTGCTGCAAACTCTGCTGGAATAAACCATGCTGGAGGACCTGGCAAAGGGAGGAGGCTGGTCCAGCTCACCCAGCCAGTAGCACTGGAGGAAGCGGGATGGGAGAGTGGTAGGAATGGTCCCCGTGGGGCTGGGACACTGGCTGCTCTCCCCTGGGCCATGTCTCTGTGCTCATGCCAAGGGGGAGGGCACCCATCCAAAGAGCCAAAGCCAGTGCTCGTCCCATGACTGTCCCTGTAGTTATTGCCTCTCACTGCAAACTTACTTGCAGTTTCATGGTGAATTATCAAAACAGAGTGAAAGAATCAATGGAAAGGATGCCTGTGTGCCCTTGGCCTGATTTTGCAGAGGGAAACTAATATGCTGAGTGCACGACTTGGCTGGCAGCAAGAGTAAAGCCATGTGCTGCCTGGATTTCTGTACGTGAGAAGCAGCTGGAAACACTGCCTTGGGCTTTCCACGTGGATCCTGACCTTCTTGTTAAACTTTCTTGCTGCTCTGGTTCGTAGTGATGCTGGAAAAGCCATGCTGTGCTGGCCCTCCTGTCCCTGCCAAAACCTGCCCAGTTTTTCATAGCAGCCTCGTGGGATGGTTGGTGTGAGTGACTGAGGTGTGTGACAGCAGAGGACGGGAGAGGGAGAAAATTTCACCAGGTGGGATCCGGTGTTGCTGCTCTCCATCAGCAGAGCACAGCTGATGGTATAGAGTCTCACACTTGCAGCAACTCTGCTGGACCATAAACTAAGCTTCAGCTTCCTTTCCTCTGGGCTCCTCCGACAGAGACAGGGTCCCATGCACATCAAGAATCCCTGCTGATCCTGGCTTGTCCCTGTAGTGGCTTTACTGAGCACAGGATGGAGCACAAGGGAAGGCCAAGGCAAGCCATATCTCTGGTAAACCTGTCAGGGCTCTTATGAGATTGTTCCTAATCTATACTTGTGAAGATCCAACCTATGAGGGATGCATCAACTTAAAACACTTGGTTTGTCATGTAAAACTGCTGCAGAGAAAAGCTAGAAAGTCCCTCTGGCTGGGTAGGTGGTGTTGTGGAGCCATCTTTTTGGCACACCAGCCTCAAACACTGGGTAAGGTGCACCTTTGGATACTTTGAAACTCTTCTCAGTGAACATGCTACTTGTTGACCTATACCTAGCAGAAGAAAATGCTCTGTGCTGAATGAGGACCTTCCCATGCCTGCTGCAGGCAGAGCTGTTGAGTGTGCCACAAGGCACCAAGGACCAGCCCATTAGGGAAGCCTATGGAGTCCCACCATAGGAGAGATGAAGGAAGAAGGTTCCAACTGTAGTGGGATGGGGCTGAAGTGTGGGATATCACCTCTTCTCTTGTCCTTTGGACTGCTCCATGCAGCACGTGCGGAGGCTGGGGAACATCACATGAGAGTCTTCAATGTTTCCTGGTTTTCTACATGCTCCTTCCCCATTCCTTAGGCTGTTTCAGCTTTCCTGTATTATCCTCCATGGAGAGAGCCCAGGTTGCAAGCCCATCCCCTGCCTTTGCAACAAAGCTCTGGGGACCCTCAGTGGACCTCAGAGCCCACCACCCCAACCAGAGATGACGCATTTCTGTGAGGCTGAGCCGTCTGCCTCGTGCAACTTCATTTATCCATCTGTGGGGCCTGTCTCTTCCATGACTCATCAAGATATTGGGACCATGGCTTTCCTTCTGTCACTGAAATAGCTTTAGCCCCTGCTTGCCCCCTCCCCTTGACTCTCCTCCCCCTAGGCATTACCATAGCCCTTTGTGGAGAGCCACACTTCCGTTTGTCTGGGAGAGCAGCTGAGGCACGAGAAATGTGCCGATGCCATTCAGGGGCTTAGTCTGGGAGGCATTGTACCTCTGAAAGGGATGGTTAGAGTATTTGCATAAAAATGTGCTTGATACAGATAATATGAGTGCTTGTGGGGGGTGTGCATGAGGGGCAGGGCTGGGAGGAGCCTCCGAGTCCTTCCTTGTCAGCCTCATTAATCAGCAACAGAAGAGAAGGTGTGTGGTGCGATACTGGTGTCTGACTTCACCAGCTCGGCTGGTGCTTGCCTACAGCCTCATTTGGGGCTGTACAAGTCATTCCTTCCCCTGGGACAGAGTGAGCTGATTTTGGGTGGTGGGCGGTTGCCTTCAGAGAAGATGCTTGGGTCTGTCCCTGTCTCCGCAAGCTCTGCTCTGATCCTGTCCCTCCATCTCCAAGTTGCTGCTGAATGGCAGCTGCTAGGATGTCTGTGTCTTCTCCAAGGCTCTGTGTCTGGCAGAGGACAGCTCTGGGACCCACAGCCCTTCCTCTGTGTCCTACCACCCCATGGCAAGCTGAGCTTACCCTATCCTTTGTCTGACCTCATGGCAGCTGAAGCCGCTGGCTTTGCCCTCTTGCTTCTCAGCCTTTCCTGAGGGACCTCCCATGGACTGTATTTTGTCTCCAGTATCTCAGTCAACTGGGTTGGGTTGAAGAAAAAAAACCTGAATTTTGGCTATGTTCCATTCTAGTCATGGTCCTGAGTACACCCTGGGGCTGGAGCTGACCCCACTGGGAATCCTGGTCACAGTAGGGAGACTGTGGGAACTATACAGGAGAAAACATAGCCTGGCTTTGGCTCTGCGAGTTATATTGCACTGGTGTGTGTGTGTAGCGAGAGTGTGGGACCTGCCCTGGCCTCTATATGGTCATGAGGCATCCTGAGTCCAAGTGCCATAACACCCAAAGACTGTCCCCAAAGCTTACGACTCAAAGCTTACAATCAAAAGTAAAGTTCATGGGTGACAACATGATGCACACATTCATTTTGCGGTTGAAATCATTGCACTAAATTGAAATCCTTAGGCATTTGAACACATGGTTTTTTTCCATGTGTAAAACATGACCTAATGGAAAACCAAGACCTTGTACAGAAACTCTCTCCCTAAGGACAGTTTTTCATGAAGATTATGATGGGTCCTGAGTTACCCTTAGACTGCAGCATTATTAAGTGTTGTCGTGGTGCCCAGAGGCTATGATGTTAATAGGCACCTAATTTTAGCAGTAATTTAGCTTCTGTTATAATTACTAGGTCGCTATGCTAGGTGCTGTACAGACACACGTGAAAAGGCAGAATTAGTCCCAAAGGGCCTGTGCTTGGGACAGGAGAGTCATAGCAATTCCTGCAGTAGGTCCATGTGCGGGTCAGGGGGGGACAAATTATGTTGTGTCTGAGATAGTGGAGGTTTGGGCATGGCAACAGGACCCAAACCTGGGGCAGTCTCGTGCATATTACCAGTAGGGAACATGCCTGAGAGGACATGGTCCAGAAATGCTCTGTGCAGTGTGGATGGGGGAGGAACCAGAGCAAAGAGCAAAGTCAATTGGTACCCAGAGCGCTGTGACAGCCCATGGTGGTGCTGAGCTCCTGTGACCTCCCTTGTTGTCCCCCCACAAGTGTTTGCTGTGCTTGTGAGTTTGCAGACACGTGCTGGGGAAAATTAGGTCTTCACAAATGGGGAAACAAAGGCACAGAACACATCATCCACTCTAGGTCAGCTGTAAAAGATCTGGAACAGCATCCAGGGAACCCTCGTACAAGACAGCAAAAACTCTTCTCTTCCAAGCCAGGGCTTGAAAAGGCTTTCTTCCCAGGCCAATTAAATAAGTCAAATCTCAGTCTTGGATTTAAATAGACTCTTTTTGCATACCCCAAAAGTTCAGAGAATATTAACCATGATTTGTGTGCTCATCCTGGATGCTCATCGAGTAATCCAACCTCAAGCACACTTTGGTGGGACTTCAGGATAGATCCTATCAGACAAGGCTGCTTCAACCATAAAAAAACCACATGCGAGTTCACATCAGTGCACAAATTGGAAGGTGTCACCTAGGAAAAATGTAGTTGTAGAATGGAGCAAAATACAGAATGCAGTAATATGGTAGCGGTAGCTTATTTCAGCAAGATTTACATGGTAAATATCTATTGTGGATACACATATATTATTCTGGTTCAAAAAGTTATTTAGCTATGAAGGTTTAAATTAAATGAATCATGGTCAAATGAAACTTTCTACCTCACTGAAATGAGAAGGGAAAACGAAATGATTCATTTTGACTTTTTTCCATAGAATATATGATCTAAATCGACACATTCCAACAGCAAATTTCTATTTTGGCCCAACTGTATTTCCACTGGAAACTTATCAAGATGAACTGGTCTTGATTTACAGATGGGAAGTCACTACTGACCACCTTCTGGCATGGCCTAAATTTGCTTTGAAAGTGGCTTCCGTTCCAGTAGCACTTAGTAAACTCATCACTGCCACCCTCACATCATTTCCTCATTTTCCTTCTTGTCCTCTGGAATTGGTTGGTTTTCTCCTCATTCTTCCTGGTTTTCCTCCAGTCCTTTCCCATCCTGGGTGGGCTCGAAGGTTTTGTCTAAGAGATGGACAAAAAGACAGAGTGACTCCCCTCCCAGCTTCAAACATGTTGAGCTACAACTCGGTAGCTGTAGCCCTGACGCCTTGTCCAGAGCAGGATGGTGGTGAAGGATGATAGGTTTTGCTCTTGCTGGTTGGAGGAGATGTTATCCTGGACTATAGCCATGTTACAGCAATTTTTAATTCCGCCAGTGTTTTGTCTGTCTGGCCAGGAAAGAGAGGCAAAAGCCTCTCTCATGGTCACAGCTGCACCTGGGAAAAAGGCTTTGAACACTGGAGAGGAAAGAGAAACAGAACCAGGCAAGACATGGAGCTGCTTTGTTCCGTTTAAGGACTTGATGCTTCCCTCCATCCATTGCACGTTCATCTTCCCTCTTCAGGGCTCTTTGTCTTGGTTCCAGACTCAGCCTGTGCCCCTCATCCGGCCAGTTGTTGCCTTGGCCAGGCAAGTTGTCTTTGGCAACTGCTTTTTCCAGGCTTGCCAAGGGACTGAGTGACAGTACAGTAGGAAATGAGGAGCACCAGCTTGTGTGGCATGACATGGCTTGGAGATGCTCCAAGGCTCATTGGGGTGGGTCTGATGCTGCACTGGCACTGAAATCATATCCTTCTCTGGTCCTGGCTCCTTCCAAAGGGTCTCTGGAGCATTGCAGGCCTGAGACAACTGAAGCAACATCTGGAAGTCTGAGATACAACTGCTGTTCTTTTTTTCCAGGTCTGAGCAAAAGCAGAAATACCTCCTAGGGTAGGAAGTGGGGTAGATCCTGGTCCGTGTTTGAAACTGACTAATGCAGTAACTATTGTCTTTGCTGATGTGGAATGGATGATCCCTGCTGTGTGGGTTTTGTAGTTGAAGAATGAAGGAAAGCGCCAGGGAAATGGGGCTCAATTTCCCTGACCTTGGCTCTCTGCAATTCTAGATGTTTTGGTGAAAGAGGACTGTCCCTTCCCCTCTGGCACTGCAAGTCCAGATAGCAAAATATTTTTCTACCAACTTTATGCTGCAAGTTAAACTTCAATATTGAACTTTAAAGGAATGAAAATTGCATTTTTTTAGCAAATACGCTATTTACCAAATCATCATTTAATTGCCCAATCCCATCTTTGCAGAGTGTGGTGGGGGAGTGCCTCTGTGCACCTCGCACCAAATCTACAGAGCAGAGCTGAGGGAAGACACACCTCCAGTTTTACTGACCCAAACATGGGACAATCATTCCACTACCAAGGGTGCTCTTCCAGCTGGGAATTAATCAGCCAGCCAACAATCATGAGAATACATGTAGGAAGGTCTAAATAAACCCCAGTCCCAACAGTGCTTCCATGGGGTCTCCCAGATAGCACACTGGCTCCTGGAGCCCCACATTGGTGGGTTTTACAAGCTTGCCTTCAGGACAACTTCTCAAGATCCTTGTCTGGCCTGTGTGAGTTCAGCAGATCCTGCCCAGAGCTGCCCAAGGTCCTAAAGCTGGGGATAGACCCAAGGTTTTCCTTGTGCCTAAAACCTTTGGGACCAAGAAATTAGGTTCAGTGTGTCTAAGCACCCCAAGGAAGATCAGTTTCCTTGTGAGCTTTGAGCACACATAGCCCTGGACACTGCAGGCATTTCTGGATGGGAGTTTCTCGTGTTCTTCAGTTTCAGCAGGAGCTAATTTTTTGCCAGTGGGAAAGGAAATAAGCACCTGGAGAGTCACCTCTGTGCCGGTGTATGACATTTGTAAACCTCCTGCATGGGACACCCTGGCCCATCACAGACTAGACCACCATCTTCTGCATCAGTAGTAGCCTGGGAGCTGCTACTAATAACAGCAGAGAAGCTGTCCTGTCTATCCTTGGCCACCTCTTAGTGCGTGATGGTGGCACCGTTTTGATGAGACCTCAGACGACTGACGAGCTGCAGGACACCATGGCACTGAGAAGGGACCTCAGCCCGGACTCCATGGTGAAGGTCTGCGTGCACATCACCCCAGAGCCTTGCTGCAGTGTTTGTAGGATCCTGACTTGTCCTCTGCAGAGCAGCGTTGCTGCCTGGCGGGGTTGGGCAATGGCTGGCAGCAGCTCGGGGATTTCACAACCTCCCCTTGCACAAGTCCATGCTGCTTCAGGGGAGTGTTTGTCTGCCAACAGCACTGGACAAACTGAAGTTGCATAACCCCATCCTGTGCTACTTTGGACTCTTTCATTAGATTTGTTGGGTTTGGTTTTTTTTTCCTTTTTTCTTATCAGTTTTCCCCTTTCCTTTCTCAGTGCTGTTTCTCCTTAAGCAATCCTGGCACAGCCTGGTTGCATTGGCTCCCTCACAGCCCAGCCTCCTGCGCCCCTCCAAGCCTGCCCCCTTCCCAAGGCTGTTTCTTTCCATGCCTGTTGGTCATTGCTTTTAGTTTAAGGTTTTTTGGGGTGTTCCCTGTTTCACCATGACCCTGGCGTGCAAGCCTGCCTGGGTGGGTTGGCCACCGGTGGCCATAGAGCAGTTGGCTCTGTGCCACAAAAGTTGAACCTGCAAAAGGGCCTAGAAGCCATCTGTGCCACGGCCATGCCAAACTGCAAGGCAACTTGGGCAGATTCCCCTTGAAATATATGCTTGCAAACACAGTGTTGCACCTGGAGGGCTTTGTTTTGTTTTTATTATTTTCACTGTCTAACATGGGTCATACTGGAAGGCCGGGGTGGTGGAAAAATGTTGTCTCACCAAACTTCTTCCATAACCTCAGCCACAGCAAGGGAAACAGCAAGTGCCTTTGTTGCCGAAATGGCAGCTGATTTTGGTGACTTAGTAGCCCTGCTGAGGGAGGAGGGGTTGGGGCAGAGGACAAATGAACAGAAAAAGGGATTAAAATAAGATGCAGTTTATCATGGAGTGCTAGGTTTTCTGTTGGTGTAAAGGACAAGGTATTTACCAGGCAGCTATTGTTCCCAGAGATTCCTGCAGGATAGGAGCACATCCATATTCATACACAGGGACAGCCACATACACCTTCTATGGTTTCTCATCACAATATTTAAATGCCAATTGCACTATTGCTGTTAGATCTGGGCGAATAATCCACAATGAATAATGTATCCAAACAATCCGTCTCTGCTAATTGTGGAATATTCACGAGCAGATGGCAATTTGAGGCAGGTTTTTTCACATTTCTTTTTTCTCTGCACCGTGGATGGAGGTTTGCTGTAAGTAGGTAATATTTGAAATTCAAGCTGTGTTTCCAAGTTGTGATTGGCCCGTTGTGACATGATGGTGTCCCTCTTCCCACATTGGCTGAGCGTACAAAGTACTTTGGATACAAATACTCGCATGTGCAAATTTAAAATTCAGTTTCCATGGTTACTCATGCATGCAGCTTTGAACTTCACTTTCCTCCAACATTTGTGCTAGTAAAACTCATTCAGTCGCAGGTTTGTGGAAAGTGAATACAAAAGATGCACGGCGCTATATTTGCATGCTCTAGTGTAGATGATTCCTCTTCAGAAACTCAGCCTGGATATTCACTAGGCTTTTCTGCCACCTTTTCTGGTGCCTGCTTTCATGGGTTTCAGCCAACAGGAGTTTTCTTTCCCAACATTATCAGCCTTTGTGACTCCAGTTTTAGCATCACAAATACACGTAACAGCTGGGTGGTATCTCTATCTGCAGGTAGATGCAAACATCTCGTAATCAGTTCTGCACTGGGCAAAGCAAGGTGTTTATTTTTCTTGCAATTCAAACCTCAACTGGTTTTGCAAAATCAGGTTTCTCCTTCTAGTTAATCCTGTGTCATTCAGAAATAACAAGGCATTGGGACATGTTCATCTTTGTTCTGCAGCAGTGATAGAGGGAGAGGAGAGAAAAGGAATTAGCAGGATTTTTAAAGTCAGGATAGTTGGAAAGAGCTGAACTGATGGGAAAGTGGGTTGTTTTGGTTTTGAAAAGAGCAAACAAGACGTCAGAGTCAGAGCGCAAAGACCTACTGTACGTGAATCATAAGGGTGTGAATCGGTCCCTTTTGAGATCCTAACACATACCTTTAGCTGCTGATAAAAGAATACCCAGTCTGCATTATTTTCCCAAATGCCTTCCCTTACTGTGAAAAGTACTGACTTTCCAAAAATTCCCCCTTCCCTCCCACTCTGGGACAGTTTAATAAAAGTTATTTTTGGTTCACTGGCTATCACGTGGCTTGTGCAATATTTCTGTAGCCTCTGGACAAACATATGAGAGAGAGCAAAGGTTAGCCATGATTTATGTCTGGGTTTGTGATTGCACTGTGGGAGCAGCGTTGCGGGGAGCAGGCCAGGCTGGGGGTGCACAGCAATGCCAGCGTGCAGCCCGGCACACGGAAAGCAGGAGAAAAAGCAGCGCCCCTGTGACTGGCAACCAGCAACCGGCGTCTCATTGGCATGTTCTGGCCGCGTTTCAGATGAACAGTAAATTAAAGGCAGGGTCAGGCTGTGGTGCCCCCCCCGGTGTCACTGACCCCAGCCCACGGCACGGCAACAAGTGGGGAGCGGGAGGGAAAGCACAACCTGCAGCGGGTCTCGGCAGAGATCAGAGCTCTGCCCTCCTGTGCTGTGGGGCTGGGAAGGCGGCGGATGTTCAGACAAAAAAAATTCACACCTGGGAATATTCACATCATGCTCCAGCGCTGGGAAAACACCCCACTGCTCATGCTCAGTGCCTGACCTTTTTAACTATTCAGAGTGCAAAACCAAATGGCTTTAGAGTGCTATCTGCTCTGAAATGGGTGACAAAACATAACAATGACCCCTTCTTATTCAGCAGATGTGATCTCCAGTCACTTTGTGCCCAGCTGTGTGTATTCAGGCTCCGAGCTGTTGACTTTAGCAAGAAAAGGACTTGTTGCTCTGCAGTCCAAGCTGCCCCTTGGACTGGGTGATGGTCCTCCATGTGCTGCAGCACCATAACTCCAGAGGTACCCACCTGTACCTGGATGGAGGGTCCCCCTTGTCCCATCCTTGTTCTGAAGGATGTTGAGATGCCTGGAGGGATGGAGGAAGGCATCACAAAGCTGAGGGTCTGGCAGTTTTATACCTGTGAGCTGAGGACATCTATTGTCCTCAGAGTGATGTCCTACAAATGTGGTGCACTCCTGCTTGGGAAGGGGTTGCTGTAACAGTGGAACTGGAGGGTTTTGGTAACAGCTGCTGACAAAAGTGTTGTCAGTTGCCTTGTGGGTTGAAAATCTCTTCAAACTCCCAGTTGCACAACCTGGGTTTCTCAAGACTTTCCCCAAATTGCCTCTCCAGCACTAGGGACAAGTCTGAGAATTTCAATGTGAGAGGAAATTCCCTCCGAGAGCCCAGTGAGGTTCAGAGGGAAGGGAGTGCTCAGCTCTGCTGCTGTGTCTATTCCTGGCAGATGGTGGAGAGGCTCTGCCCTTTGCCCAGGATGGCAGGAGAAGCAAGTCCCTGCCCTGGGATGTACCGGGGGCAGAGCAGTAGGAGAAGGGAGCAGAGTTTGGAGTGAGTTCCATGACGTGTCTCCTCCATCCTTTCTCCTCGTTCCCCGTGGTGGCATCACCTGGTGCAGGGGGACAATGAGCTCTCCCTGGTTGGCCGCCCCATCTCCTGCAGAACACCACCTGCCCCAAGGATGGGAGCGCAGGGGATTCCCTGGGAGCCTCTGGGGCTCTCGCTCCCTCCTCTTCCTCTGTCCCCGGGAGGGGGGGAGCTCAAAGCACCAGCCTTGAAGCGCTGCCTTTGTTTGCAGAAGGCACTGGCAGCCCTTGCTCTTTCTTTGCTGGGGGCTGCGGGAGGAGGGGCTGCTGTGGGAGCAGATGGTCCCTCTTGGAGGGTTTGGGGGCCTCCTCGATGGCAGGTTGTGTGTGGGGGTGTCCCCTTTCACTGCTTGGCTGGGGGAGGGCTCGCTTGCCTCTCACATGGTCCGTTCCCAGCTGAGTGCCTCTATGGGATTATGCTGCTATTCATCTAATTGAAATTGTATTTGGAGCAAAGCGACAGTATCTCTTTCCTGGGAGGATCTATTATGCATCGAGTGTGCACAAAGACGTCCCCCTGCCAGAGGAGAGGGGGTGTCCAGGCACCACAACCCTGCTCTAACTTCAGCTCCACTGAAAACAGCCCCAGCTCCCTCCTGCCGCTCAGCACAGCCGTCCCTTAACCCCTTTCTCCCCAAAAGGGCTGTTAGGTGACTTCTATCCCTCCCCTTGTCCCGCTCTGCTCTCCGTGAAATGCCCAGCTTGCCCCTCACCTCCAGCAAGGGTGCCCCACCTGTCTGACACGGTGGATTCCCAGTCCTTGTCCCCACACCATGCCACAGGATCAGGCACAGCGCCTGGGGAGGGTGAGAAAAATTGCAATATCACCCTGGGCAAGTCACTGTTTCCACCCTGCAGAGGACACCATTCCTGCACATGCAGCTGGGCAGTCACATTTATAACCATTCCTCCTTCAGGAGATGTAAACACACGGGGGCACAGGGAATCTGTAAATCAGTGCAGCTATCTAAGTGAAGAATGAGCAGGGTAAAAAAAAAAATCCCACCCACAATGGCTTTATGGCTGAAATCACCTTGTATACACCCTCCTGGAAGAGCTGCCAGAGTTCATCTGCTATCAGTTCATGCTTGCAGATAAGAATGAGACCCATTTCTCTGAGCTCTGTGGGAGCAGGAGAACTTCTAAGTGGAAAAGGAAAATACCTAAAAAAAAAAAAGGAAAAAGAAAGGTTGAGATGATTGCCCTTGCAAAGAGCTGCATGATCATCTGGCATGATTCTATGATTCTGTGATCATCTGGCATGAAGCAAAGAGCAAAGCTTTTTGGTAGGGAAGGAGAGCTGTATCCGTGAGACCCTTCACAGGGTTGTGGCTGGGGGACCAGCAGCCAGGGTGGGAACTTCCTGACCCTGACAGCCCCCTTCAGAGACTGCAAGCGGTGGGAGTGGAGCAGGGCATGGTCCCCTGACTGCACAGTGGCTGTTTCAAGAGTCCTTGCTGTCTGAATTTATTTGCAAGCATAATCCTTCTGAGAACAGCTCATGAAGGGTGCCAGAGGCTCTGCTTGCCGCCTGGGAATGCTGTCCCATCTTCTCAGGGCTTGTCCTGTCAGCTGTGGATTTGCAACCTGGGCTGGCCTGCTGGGCCAGCTCTGGCAGCTTGGTCTCATTCTGTAGGTGTGGGAGCTACTCAGGCTCTTGGTGGCTTTGTGAGCAGCAGATATTGATGGCAGGGAGATCCTGTGGTCACAGACATGGTCCTGTGGTGGCCCAGATGGGGACAATGCTGGCCAGGCCAACAGAGATGGCTTGGCTGTGCTAAAAGAGCATTGTGCCTGGTCAGGTTCAAAGGGACACTTGGCTTAAATAACCCCTTTGCTAGTTTGGGGACACCAGCCCTGGCCACCCACCAGCTTCCTCTGGGGTTGGGAGTACCGTGTCTCCACTTGCAAGGAGGAAGGAAGATCAAAGCCCCCCTGTCCCACAGGCACAGGGGATGGAGGGTGCCTCCTCTGCAGCTCTGAGCCACTCTCTGCTCTTCTGTGTGGGGTACCTTGAGCTGTGCCACTGACATTTGTTGCTCTTCTGACCTTAGAAAGCTGGAGAGGGAGGGACACACTGTGCCTCCATGAGTCTTGTTTCCCTGGTGCATCCTGTGAGACGGCTCCTTCCTCACGGCCCTTCCTGTCTCTCCTCCAGTGAACACCCTTCCTCTGATAATATTCCTACCCATCCTCTTCTAGCACTTTGTCACAGGAGAGACGATAAAACTGCTCAGCTTCATCTCGCACTGCATTCCTTCTCCTGCAGGACTGGGACAGGCTGTGGGCTCCCATGTGTGCAGTCCCCAGTGTGTCCCCCTTTTACCTCCTAGCCTGGAACAGCCTGGCTTTGTGTGGGATCTGGGGCTCCTCGTAGGGTCCAGGCCAAGAGGGACGACCAAAGGGCTCAGGGGCTGGCACTGTCTGAGCAGCTCATCTGGTGCTGCGGAGGGTTGAGCTGCAAGTGACTGTCACCTTGCACTCCTGGAGCCCCTTTCCAGTAGGGTCTGTAGAAATTCCTTCAGATTACTCTCTGGTGCACCGGAAATCTTGGTGGTTTCTACCAGCCTGTTCTTGTCTCTCTCTCCTGTCTTTGCAGCTTCATATTCTGTTGCTTATTTTTGGAAGTGCTTCTCCATGTGACTGGGTGGTTACCTGAAGCTATACACCCTGACAAACAGCTTGATGGTCAGTGGTCCACCTGGGTCTTCTACTTTTGGCCTTGTGTGTAAAAACCCTTAGGAACTTGGTTGGGTGAGGCTGGAATGATCCCAAATGTGGATATCAGGTAGGAGAGGAAATGTCACATGGAAGAGACCCCAGCTAATCAATGGACTGTTTATGAGCTTGCAGATCCTTTTCTGGTCATAGGATTTGTGCCAAATCTCATCTGTTTTAGACAAACCAGATCTTCTCTGTCTATGCATGAATCCAACTAAAGACCAAGAAGATCCGGTTTAAAAGCTGCAGGAACCCAACACAGTATAACACAGTGAGTGTAGGACTTTTTCAGGAGTCTGCTGGACTGGTGAAAGGAGTGATTCCAGAGGAGATACCATGGCAAACAAGGCGGTTGTGTGCTATACTCTCTTGATGCCCCCTGCCCTCCTTGATTCTGCAGAGAGAATGATTGTCTAAATTCAGCTTTTAATGATGATGCTGAAGCTTTCCAAGGAGCTGGTAAGAGGGAAGGATGTTGTGGTTGTTGGTGTGCTCAGCAATGCAATGGGAAGCCCAGGCCCGCTGTGCTCTTTGGGTTTTCTGTAATGTAGCATCAGCAATTTGGAGTTCAGCTCAGACAGCGGAGATTTGTAACAGAAACTTAAAATTGACCTGAATGGGGATGTCTGGATGTGAAAACAGCAGGAGAAACAGCGAGAAGAAGGGTTAAAAGAATGGCATGTGTTGATCTGCTAGATCAGCAGGTCATCAAGAGCCGAGCAATAGGCATGCAACTTCTCAAGACATCTGGAGCAGTAAAAGGAAGGACAGCCTAAAACAAAGGAGAGATTACACCCAAAAAGGAGCCCAACCAGCATGAGTAAATCAGCATCCTTCCTAATGACTCACAGAGGCAGGACAGGATGAAGAGGCAGAAGAATCACCGTCATCTTCCGTTCCTAAAGGGTATGAGGGGCATGCACAAGGCCTGGTGCACAGCCACCCATCCACGGAGAATCCAGGAACCATGACGAGGCACTGAGAGCTACTGCTTCTTATTTTCCATGTTACTACGAGTGATCCTGACCAGGCTACTTGGGCACATACATCTCGTTGCCTGTATGGGAGCATGAAAGAATGAGCAAGTGAAACCTGGGAGACATTGAGTGTGAGTTGAATCACGTTTGTCAAAAATAAAAACTGCCTTCCTCTCCTAGATGATCTTGCATTGAACCTTGAGCTGAAACTGGAATTTTTGCATTCCCCAGTGACCTCCATGGCTAACTGTCATTGTTTGCATTTTTGTTTCTATAGACTAAACCACTAGCAGGTGACAGCTTCTGCTGTGTGGATGCTGCTGGAGTCTTGCTTCTGGTAGACAGACAAGGTTTGGATACCTACCTCAGATGCAGACAGGGTGCAACGAGGATTAGTAGAGATACAGCTAAAGCCAAACAGCTTTGAAAACTGCTTAAACCTATACACACAGGCACACATCAGTCTGGCATCTGAGCAAGCCTTCCAGTGCCAGCTTCATCCATCTAGTGCTGAGCTGGATCTGTGCAGCCACAGCTCACAGCCGCATCTTCCAGCAGCTCAAGGGAGCATGAGTTACAAAGGATGTTTCCAGTGGAGGAATTTTCCCATGAGTTCCCGGGTTAGAGGTATTAACACAGACCCTGTGGGCATATAGATTAAGTGGTTTGTGGCCAGTTTCAGCTGCCCATAGCTTCCTGTAATAAAACTATGTGCATGCATATGTAAGCCAGAGCCCAGCCAAGCACACTGACTCTCTTCTGCCAGCACATGGCTGGTGTTAGGCACTAGCCTGTGGGCTGTTGTGTGCTGGGGGGCTGTTTCACCAAGCCAATCCACCTGCAGCATCAGTCTGCTCTTGCTGTTGGGGTGCTGCAGGCTGGGGGCTTGCAGAGAACCACCCCTTTGATTTCTCCCCACGGCCGGGCTCTCAGGCTGGTGGGATGACTGGCTGTACCTCCCTGTGGTCCAAAGCACCTCTGTGCTCTTTTTAGTCCCAGAGGCAGCCCTCATCCATGCGTGACCCCTCTGCACCTTTTGCTGCCTTGGCATTAGCAAACGTTATAGTCATTATATGGATATTGCAGTTTGGGTTGTTTAATCCAGCCCTGCCAGGAGTCCCTGTCCAGGCTCTGATGTTATTAACTATATAAAACGTGATTTACTTACACATTAGTAGCCTCCACATCTTAAAAAGGAGTTTCAATTTCCTGCTGGGTCCTAAACACAGCTCGATAACAGTCTTAAACTGCACAAACATGGGCTCTGTTTTTCTAACTGCACCTACCCCAGCTTGCAGTGACGCACCGAGCATGGAAAAATATTTGGTACGGGCTGTGCCCCCACAGTCCTCTTGCTGTGACCAAAATCTTCCCTTTAAAATGCATTTATTTCATCTTTTGAGTTATACGCAATGCTTGAAGTAGAAGAAAGGGCAAGGCCAGCAGGAGACATAGCACTAGCAGGGCTGCTGCTGTACTGAGCCAGGATGTCCCTTTCTGCTAGCAGCGGCAACATGAGTCCTGATGAGTTCGAGGGGTTGTTTGAAATCCAGCTTTTTTTCCAAAGTTTGTTATGGATGATTGCTTTATTGTCCTTCCGTAACTGCTGGAATCTTCTCCATCCCATGGACAACATCCTAAACTTCTATATGTGCTGGTCCCTGGCTTCTCACCGAAGGCTTCATTGCCATGGGTTTTCTTGGTACCAACTCAAGACGTATGTTTTCTAATCAGCTGTGTGATACAGCCAGAAGCTCAGTTCACATCTTTCTCTATGGAGGCAGCTCACCCCTCTTGCCCTGAGTCTGACCTCACGGCCTTCTGCTGCCCCAGCTCCTCTTCCAGTGCTGCCATCACTGGTTCTGGAGCCACCTGGCTCCAGCATCCAAATCCACCTCAGACAGGAGAGGGCCTCTACAGTGCCCAGGGCAGCGTTTCCCAGGGCTGTCAGTGCACTGAGGGTGCTGCCGGCATTTTCTTTGTGCCCTGCATGCTCCATCGACAGTTGCAAACTGTTGAAAAAGCAACGTCATCTGCTGTGGTTCCTGCAGCTGTTTCCAAGCACAGGGCTTGATCTTGTCTTGTTTGTCTCGCACTGTACAGCCTGGTGTGCTCTGCTCTGAGCTTCCTGATCTGACTCCTGCCCCCCTGCCATACTGTTGCACGCTCTTCAGTGTCAGTCTGAGCTGGCCACTTGCTGGTGTCACCCATGCTGGCCACTTGCTGGTGATGTTTCCCTCTGTATATTGGTGACTTGCAGAGACACAGGGAAATAACGTGCCACTTTCTGGCTTGGTCTTCTCGTTTCCTTCTCACTGAGCAGTTCTGAGATTTACCTGCCCAGCAGAGCACTTTGCTGAGCATGGCAGATGTTGTCTACCCAATGCAGAGAAAGGAAGGGACTGCATCAAACCCATCCCACCAGCCAGAGCAGTGTGGGAGACTATGATTAGCTGGAACAGTCTATCCCAGTGAGGATGATGAAAAATGCAGTTATTTTACATCCATGGCCTTGGGCTGTCGGTGACAGAAAACACTACATCTTCATCCAGAAGTGCTCCAGAGGATCACTGTGCCCCCAGTCAGCAGCAGATCACCAGGGCAGGCTGTTGTGAGATACCAGTGGTGGGTAAGGCAGGACCCGCTGCCTTTCCTTGCAAGACTTTGTGAGTACCAACCACCTTGGTGCTGGCCACTGTGTTGGGGCCTGAAGCACTTGTCATCCAGGTCTGTGTCCCTCAAAACGGGGGTTGTTGGATGCCAGACAGCATCTCTGGTCTTCTTGGGTGTCAGTCTTGCAAGGCTCCTCAGCCACAAGGGAATTGCAAGCTATTTTGTTTTCACCCGCTGTTATTACCCTCTTCTAAAAAACATATGGTTGATTAGTTTCATTTTTATGTGGAATGCAGTGCTCAGATGCCTCTAGTTTCACACCCCTAGTTTAGCTGCCAGAGCTAACTGAAAAATACTGAAAGCAGGACGTGCAGAGGAACAAACTCCTCTGGGCTCTGCACATCTTCATCGCCTTCAGCCGATTCCAGCTGTGGTCTGGCTCTCTTACCTGGGCATGCTGTCAGCTGCCTTTTAAGCTCTTGATGTGGTTTATTTTACTTAGAATGAAAGGACTTGAGAGACATGGGTCTTGGTCAGTGACAAAGCTGTGACTGCTCAGCATCATGGCATAAAACTATGCCACCAGCTCCCCTGGCAATGCCTCTGAAAGGTTCCTGTACCTCCTTTCCTCTGGGTTAGTACCTGGGACTGTCTAAAATCCCACTGTGGAGCTCCAGAGTGGAGGTGGGGAATGAAACCTGCTCTGCAGGAGCTGGCAGGCTGCAGTTGAAGACCCCAACACCTACTGCAGGTCCCTTTCTGCCTTGTTTTGAATTAAGTTAGACAAGGGCACCTAGCGAGCTGCTTCGCCTGCCTGGCACAGACGCTGCCTGTGGGGACAGCTCTCCTGCTGGAATATCTGGGTTGCAAAACACAGTCCGTGCAGAGTTGGAGGGGTCTCAGCAGCCAGGATAGAGAGCTACCCTGCAAGGGATATCAAAACCAGGGCAATAGTCACGGTATTTCAGAGTGACCGGGTAACCTTGCCAGGGGAATTTCTGAAGCATTTCTTCATTGGGTGCAGGGAAGTTAACTGGTTTCTGGGATATCTTGGAAAGGTTGCTCCCAATGTGTTGCATTGACCTGTTTTTCACCCCCCGGCCCATGAAATGAGTGTGGGAACGATTTCCGGCTGCCGGTGTCTTTGGCAAATGGAAAATGCGACGGGAAGGGGTCAGTGAGGGGGATCCTGCAGAGCCATCAGGATGAGCAGGAGACTGGGGCAATGTGGCCCTTTAGCGAGGGGTCTCCTGGCTCCCGCTGCCCCACCAGCTCCCTGCTCTGCCCAGGGAGACACCAGAGGAGAAGCAGCAGCGTGAACGTCCCCTGCCCCCATCGCTTCCTGTTTGTGAGCCTCAGCTTTCTCAACTCTACCTTTCCTCGTTGCCACCACCTCATTGAAGAGCTCTTTCTGGTCTGCAGGGTGCTAGACCTCTGAGAGGAGAGCAGGAACCGGCACTGTTTGCGCAGCCAGGATGTCCAGACAACAAACCCTAGGCAGAGGAAAGATGCACAAACCATATTTGCATGAGCTAAAAAGTGGAGACAAGGAAGAAAACACCTTCTTGTAGAAAAGATTGTGACTCACTAGAGCCTCTGGCCTCCACAGCCCAGAGCTAGCTGAATTCATTGGTATGCATTCAGCTTACTTTTCCCATCTTGATTCTCTTTGCATGACTTGTTTTTTCACGAGTGCTTGCCGAGTGCTTTTGACGAGCAATTATCAGCTGATTTTCACTAGATCTCACTTCCCATCCCATGAGTTTATGAGTATCTGAAACCATTTCCTGCTTGAATTAGGACAAATTGTTGAAAATTTCATGGAAGAGGCCATTTAAAAAATATTTGGTTTGAATTAATCTAAACATTTCGTTTGAATAATTTATAAATACTTTATCCTCTTCCAACCTTTTAAAAAAAAAACTTTTAAATTATAAATTGCCAGAAATGTCTAAATAAAAAGTGACTTTCTTAAATGTAAAATGGTTTAGTTTTTTAGGACAATGGATCATTCTGCACCGCAGGGATGGTGCTAGCAGCCACTTGCAGTTAGGTGGGACATCTCCCAGGACACAGCACCCTCCTGGCTGCACAGGGGGAAGGATCTTCTCCTTCAGATGCTTCCCCTCCCCAGCAGCTCCCAGCCAGCCCAGCTTCCCCTGCACCCTGGGAGCAGCTCAGCCATTCTTCTCCTTCATTATACGTGATCTCAGCAGTTCTGGTTTTGTCAAAGGGAATAAATGGAGAACTGAATGGTGCCCGCTCAGGGCTCACTGTGTGAATGAGAGCAGATGGCGGTGACTGGGAGCTGCCTCTGTGAGGGAGAGAATTTAACTCTTCGCTCTGCAGTGTGGTGGAGTGAAAATGATGCTGGGCTTCAGCAGGCAGATCACGATGTCTCCTGTGGCCGTGTCGGGGCTATGATTATACCACCTCCAGTCTTGGATCCTGCTGAAAAATGCAGCCACGATCTCAGAAGGATGACACGCAGCTCCCCTGTGTGTCTGACAACAAGCCTTGGTGTTGGCTGCTGGACCTCAGAGCACCATCGCTTCTGCCTTGTCTTGTGTATTGCGTCTATTTGCCTCATTTATTGATTGCGTCTGATCATCCCAGGCAGCCAGCAGGGCTGTTGTTGTCTGTTTCCCATTGGGGATCCAAAGCTTCCAATGGTGCCTTTGTTGCAGCTTTCTATTCCCCTTGGGGTGAGCTTGCCATGGTGATGTAAGTTTTGCCATAGCTTGTCCATCAGAACGCCCTCTCCAACTGATGGACTGCCATGTTTGGTCCTCACAAATGTTCTTACTAAACAGCAAAAACTGGAGAAAATGAGACCAACACTTGTAGAAATCAGGAGGGCAAATGAAGGCAAGCGTGGCAATGCAAGCAAAGGTTGAGCACGGCCACTGTGCATCTTGGCAGCAAAAGCTGAGCGCAGGTCACACAGGTGTGAGGTTCATCTGGCAAAGTGAGGCCCACTCTGAGTTTCTGTGAGCCTCCCCACACTGACCTTTCTCAACAGGGAGTCCAGGATACAGTCAATCTCTTCCTAGCCAGATACCTCTTTTTGGCCTGCCAAACAGTGCATAAACCCAATAGTGTCTTGTGACTGTAGGACTTCAAGGAACCCTTGAGAGGCAGACATTGATCTTGGAGACTCTTGCACTTATTGGATGTCCTCTATGCCCGTCCTCTCTTCGCTGCACTTTTTGGTTCCTTTGGGTGACTTAAAAGGGAAAATGATGGGAACAGTTACCAGGACATATTTTTGCATCCCTCTGTGCTTGTTGGTTGGGAACTGGATGCTCATAAAAGAGAGCCATAAAAGACCTCTGTCTCATTTGAGCACAGATTTGGGCTTTTTTCTGGGTCAACCCCCCAGCGTTTGCCAGGGATACTCTGTCTTTTGAGTCTGGATGAGGCTAGAACCAGGAAGCTGTGATTAAATGCTCAAATCCCCACCATAGCTGACCACAGCCAACCACAGGTTCATTGTTCTTCTCCAAGGCTCTGCTCCTCCTCTGGATGAATTCAGACACACAAAACTAATGCCGCAGAGCACCAGCACTAAACTCTGTTATCAGCCAAACTGAGTAGTAGTTTACAATAGTACAGTGACCTTAGAGAGGATTTACTGAGGAAAAATAAATGGGCTGTGCCCTTTTTTTGCTTCCTTGAAAAGCCTGCCTAGTGTGGCTTCCTTGTTTTTCACATTTGATTTGCCAGGAAGGTCACGTCTGACACTTCTTGGTTTTCCAGTAGGACTTGTTGGAAGTCCCATGTGCAGAAAATGAGCTTCATCTGACCCTCACTGATGAGAACTGAAGCTTAAAGGACTAACCTTTTCTCCCCACTGTTTATTTAGTCATTGAGTGAAACAAGCAAGAATGACTGACATGTTTAACCATTTTGTCACAGCTCAAGCAATGGGACTGTGTTTTCCTGGTGCATCTGATGCTACAAAACCACCTGCTCTTTTCCATCCAAAAAGTTCAGTGAGTGAGACATATAAAATCTGACTTTCTGATGTTGACAGAAAGCAAACAAGCCTCCAGTTCCCCTCTCAAGAAAACAAATGGTCTTTTGTTATTTCAGCATGGCCCTCTGGCCAGCTCAAGATTGGGAAGGCAGAATTAGCATTTTAAAAAAATCACAAGCATGGATTTTGCAATCTTGCAACTGCACTGCAATCCCTACCAAGAAGGAGAAGAAATGAGTGGGAAGTCTTTTACCATCACTTATGCCAAGTCCTTCCCTTCTTCCTTGGCCAGTCTTTGCTTGGCTGCTTGTCACTCCCCCCAGTAAGAGATTTTGGGGAAGATGGGGGAGCTATCTGTACCCACGCCATGGGGCAGCTCTGTTCTGCTTCCTCTCCTTATGCACAGAAATGGGGTTTAAGACTGCCATGGCTCTTTTTCTCCATCTCTGCAGGGTCTTGCTGGTGCTGCTCCAGGCTGGGTGAAGAGACTGGACTGTACCCGTGGTGAGGTCAAGTTGGGAAACGGGACAAGTAGAAGAGATGGTTCATAGTTAAGATGTGGAAGAAAGGGGCAGGAGAGGTGGCTTTATGGGCAGTCATAAGGTCACCATCCCTGCCAGGGACAAGGAGCAGAGCATGGAAAACCTTTCCCTTGGGTCAGATGTCCCTGCCCTCCCCTCAATGATGGTATAAATAGTGCAGCGGTGACTCCCCCGGGGAGCTGTGAGCTCCTGAGGGCTGTGAGCTGAGGCTGTGCTGGCTCTGCTCGCCCTGTTCTGTGTCTCCTGACCCATGAGTGATGCATGCTTTCCCACAAGTCCCACACAGTGGCTGTGAGCACCCGAGGCTGGGGGTGGGTGGGAGTGGGATTTCTGAATGGATGTTACCAAAGGGCTGTGGCCTGGGAGCAAGTCAAAGTAACCCAGAAGGGAGAGAAATACTCCATTTCTAAAATACCATGGGCTGTCCAGAGGACTTGGGGTACAGCAAGCCCTGAGATCTTCCCCGTGGTGCGAGAGTGGGGCTGGGACTGATGGCCTCTGAATAGTCACAGGCATGGGGCATCTGTATGTCTTTAAAGAGTGTGAGGAGCAATGTGGCCACTCCTGGGGCTCTGGTCCCTCCTAGGGCTCTGTGGCAACTTAGAAATGCTGCAGATCCCTGAAGGCATCTGCTCTCAAGGACAAGGCATCCCATGCTCCAAACAGAGAAAGGGGGAAGAGGTTTCCATTCCCCTAACAGGCGAAGATCCATCTGGTGTGACCTCTAACCAGGCTGGGATCCTTGAGACAGAAGGTTCTCAGCCTGTTAGTTCAGGCTCGTGCACAATGTGAGGGTGTAGGGCGGCTACGAGCAGCATCCTGCCGAGCCCCAAGCCTCCTGCTCCGACAAGCCAGGTCCCTTTTCCTGGGGGGAGGGAGGCCAGCTTTCAGCACAACATTGTTCCCTGTTTGTTGGCTTAAGGAAGGACTCTGCAAGAGCTCAGAGTACCGTGCTGATTGCTCTACTCCCTGCCCTTGCATTCAGAGGCATGTCCCTGGAGCCTGCTGGCTGAATTCTCCCCGCACCTACAGCCCAAGGAAAGTACAAGGTGATGCTACACATTTGCTTGGCAGATGCTACCATGCCCTCCCCTCAGGCTGCCTGGTGAATCCCAGAGAGGGGGGTTATGGAAGCAGGACCATTCCTTGCAGAGTCCGGACCATGCCTGTGCTCAATCAATGCATTCACCCACGTCCATCTTTTTCCCTGACACCTGAGTCCTGCCACTACTCAGTCCCCCTGTGCCCTTTGAATTAAGTAAATAGTTGGTCTGGAATGTGCCCAAGCCGTGTGTATCTGTCTCTTTGTGCAAAGAGGTTTCACCTCTGGTAGGTCACAATTCTCTTCCCAAGGTGGTTTTGCTATGACACAGTCCTTCCTCGAGAAGCTGCCCAACTACTTTCCTCAGGTGTCATGGTGCCATTTCCAAAATGTCTTTGGGACAGATTTGCAAAACGTAAAGTGCAGCTGTCAGCGAGGTCTCCCTGTCCCTTTAATGCTCCCAGTATCACAACAGTAGAGCTGGGACACAGCCACCTCCCAAGGAACAGATGACCTAAAAGGTGTCCTCAATCCATCAGATCCCCTGAATTAAGCCCTGCGAAACAAGACTGGTAACAAGGCCAAGGAAGGGACACGGTGTTGTGCAAATATTGCAGATTTATCTACTTATCTGGATTATGCAACAGGCCTAGAAGAAGTGCTTCCATCCTGTGAATTTCTTTAATGTGTCTTCTGAGCTTGTAGGAGGTGTTGCAACACCGTGGCTCACTCCACTCCAAGGCGTGAGACATCTACCGAGGAAATTCTTGACTTACCTGCTGGCTACCAGACAGACGCCATCAGCGCCTCTTGCTTAACCCTCACCCTCACAGGTCAGCCTGTGACTTTCCTGCTTCCCAAGAAGCAAGGGAGGAAGCAGAGCCAGTGCTTTCAAGAGAGGGTAAGGGCACACACTGGCCCTGCTTGACACTGGTCATGGAGGGAGGACAGGACCACATTTTGCTCTCTGAGCTCCCAGGTTGCATTTCCAACAATTTTGCTGGCAGGAAGCCGAGCAGGACGGCTGTCCTGGGAGTACCTGGATCAGGAGCCATAAGCTCCAAAGCATTAGGGTCAGCAAAGCTATTTATGTCACCTGGCACAAGCGGCAGAGGTGGTGACCTATGTCCAGCTCTGCCTGGTTGCATGAGTGGAGGCAGCTGGTGGTGGGGGACTCCTTGAAAGGCAGAGAAGAGCATGCACTATAAGAAATCACCATCCCTCCCCTTTCTTCAGCCACCACTGAGGGAGGTTGGGGATGGTTGTGGGGAAGACACACATGGCCTGGTGCAGAGCATCGGAGGGAGGACTGGTGCAGCAATTGGACACAGATTTCCTTTTCTGGCTGTCCTGTCACTTTCCCTGAGGGGTAAGAGCCACTTTCAGAGCTATAAATATGAGAGGACTTGCCTCCCTCCTGCCCTGCACAGTGTGGTGCTTTTACATCGATGCTGAAAGCCCTGCTCTGATTTCCCTTCTGCTGGCTGTGAAGGTGGTGCTGTGGTGCCCCCTCCAATAATCTGACTGTGACAGAAACCTGGTTCCCATCCCCTGGGAACTACATAACACATTGATCCATCCTGCACCCACTGCTGCTGCAGTGCCTCTTTCCATTGTTGGTGAAGCTGGAACATTGCCTCTTGCTGCAGGGAGAAAGAAATTAATGGCACGTACTTACACTTTGCTTCCCATTACAGACAAAAGCAGATGTAGAGCCCCTTCAGAGGCCAGCGGTGCGTTTGGAGCCCAAGGGTGCACTCCAGTCTCTGTGTCCAGATTGGGGGCAGCCTGGTTTAGCCTCCAGCACAGGTATCTCCTGTAGCACCAGTCTGGGGAGCAGAGTGCTCATTGCCCAGTTTATCTGAGCTGGAGTGTTTGGCTTCCTCATTTGCCCTATGGTTTCTGTAAGGTATTTGAGTTGCAGTGAACCACTGCTGACCCATATTCATCTCCACTGCATCGCACTTGTGATTTGAGGTGTCTCTGGAAGATCATCAGTAGTTCATACAAAATCTACAGCCATGACCAGGACTAGGTCAAGTTCCCCACCTTGAGATGGGATGGCCAGGATAGGCCTTCATCTCTTGGAGTAGGTCATGATCCAGCCCTCTTTTACTAGGCTGTGACACTGGTGAGGAGCATTCAGAGATGCAGGTATAGGAGCCCTTAGACACGGGGCAGAGCCTGCACCCATTGCTTTGCAGTGAGAAGGCTTCTCTGCCAGGCTTTCCTGAGAGCAGAGTCACCAGCAAAGCATGCCCAAAACTGCTGGGGCAGTGAGCAGCCAGCACTGCCACAGGTTTCCTTGGTATTTCTAATAAATCCCTAAGCTCCATGCTTGCTGCACACTTGCAAGGTTCAGCTGCTGCTGCTGCAGAAGTCCTGGTTATTCTTGTTCTCCTGGTTTTCTCCCATCCCCTGCTCTAGTTTCTCCTCTCTGGAGTAGACTTTTCTCTTCTGACCCCTCGTGCCAGAACTCTTCGTGTTCCTTCCAGCTGCCTTCTCCCCAGAGGAGGTTGGGACACGTGAACTCCCGCAGGAGCAGGGTCTGCGTGTCCCATGCACACGGTGGAGTGTCTCCCAGCAGATGCATGGGGGCAGGAATCAGGATGTCCAGCTGTTTCCCTGTTTGTCTGGCTCTAATGGACATATTTCTGGTGGCTCAAGTTGAACTCCTATCTGTGTCAAATGGCACAAATCCCCCTGAAATAAGTCCTTGGCACTGGAAGCTCTGATTGTCCCTTAGCATAAGCTAAATAGGATTTTGTTCAAGTTTGCCTTAATACAAAGACCAACTGCATCCCATCAGGCTGGATGGTCTTGGCTTTGCAAGCAGAGAAGAAAAGAGTGAGAAAGAACAAAAGAAAAATATTCCTGAGGGTGAAAAGAATGTGTGAATCCCTCATGTGAAATGGCTGTTAGTTAAGTCACTGCAACAGGCACAGTCTTCACAAACCCCTTGTTAACCTGTGTTGTTTCCTCTTGTCAAATATTTTATTTAACCAAAGACAAAAATGCAGATTTGAATAGACAGGATTTTTTTTTGCAAGACTGTCACAATTCTTCTAGTTACAGCTAGAAGAAAAAGAAATAAAAGATGATAATATTTTGGAGATGCTGCAGGATTTTGGTTATAGCATTTTGATTTATTTTGCTCAGTTTGATGGGTTATTTTCTTTTGAATTTGATACCCATGGATTTTCTTATTGTTTGAGGGGAGATAACCTGCTCACACCAGAAAGTTAATCCAGGAAATAATTCTTCTAGAAAAAGCTCCAATATTATGATTTCCAGAGAATCTGAATGCCCTTTTTTTGTTGTTGTTGATTTGATTTTTTTTTGTTGTTGATTTTTTTTTTTTTAAGTTTTGGTGGGTTTTCTGTGTTTTGAGCCATTACTCGATCCTGTGCAACCTGCTCTGGGTGACCCTGCTCTGGCAGGGTTGGAGGAGATGATCTCCAGAAGTCTCTGACAAGCCCAACCATTATGTGATTCTGTGATTGATTCTGTGATTCTGTGATCCCAGTTTGGTGCCTTTCCCATTGCTCTGCAGCAACGGGAGGTTTGCAGGATGTTGCTCTGTGTTTATTTCCCCTGACAAATCTAGGGGAAGTGACACTATGGGATTTTTTGTATTTTTTTTTTTTTAAGCAAATCAAGATGGAGCCTTGAGCATATTCTCTCAGCTCCATTGTAGGGCAAACTGAAAAAGGTCAAGCCCATGTGGGTACAGGGCACATGCAAAGGAGAAGGTCAGTATTTAACACATCTGGGAAGACGAAAGGGAATTTCCTGAAGTACCATCCTGACAGCATAGAGAACTGGGATTTCTCCTTGTTTTCCTCCAACAGAAACTGTCCCATGAACAGAGGTCCTTCTCCAGCTGTTTATCATCAGGCTCAGCAACTCCCTGTTGTCACGTCCCCACAGTGGCAGTGTGTGACCTGATGTCTCTGGTGAGCAGCATCATGCAGGGCTTTGGGTTGGTGGGAGATAGAAACTGTCCTGCATTGGACACTGTGCCTCCAAATGTGAGGAAGGCTCACAGCCCACTGCGGGACACTAATTCCTCTTCTGCACCAGCCCAGAGGCACGTCAGTGCCAGCAGCTTCTCCATCGCACCTCAGCCATGCCCAGTGCGGCCCCTGTGTCCCCCATCGTGCCCAGCAGTCCCATGATGGGACAGGTCCCACCATTTCTCCATGCCATCTCTTCACCTTCTCTATTTCTATCTGGGTCTGTCACCCACAAATTGTTCACAGAAAGGCAAATCCCTTGTTTGTGTTGATTCTTTACCCTGCCTGAGTGGAAGCGACCCAGATCCCATTCTGCTGTGCTCTGCATCTCTCATTTAATTTCCAGCCTGCTCCAGGACTGTCCTAAAGGCCAAGTTACGCTTGGCCATGGTTGCATGGACCATCCAGACCACCCAGCCCTGCCCAAACCAGCCTGGTGCCAGGGGTGCAGAGGAGACCGTGGTCCCTCCCTGCGTGACCAGGCACATGGGGCTGTTCCTGCCCCCTTGGTGTCTCCACACACCCCAGTGCTGGCAGGGCTTGCTGCCGTTGAGGTGCTCCTGCACATCTCCCCTGCCCTCACACCCCCTTGCCATGCACCTCCCGCCGCCGGTGGTTGCAGGTGGCCGGGAGGGAGGTTATATATAGACAGACAGGATAAAGAAACTGAGCACAGATTAACAGGACAGACCTGGGACCAGGTAATCTGCCCGTGCCCTGCAGCTTGCACAGCACTGGCCAAGGGGAAGATAATGCTCCAACGCTTCTTATAGCCAAGCCATGCCAAGATTTGGAGATGATTTGGCTACTCAGTAGATCCCCATGGTTGGTCTGGGTTTTCCTTTTATCTTCATGTGCCATTTGGTCCCTGTGAGTGGACAATGTTGTGTGACCTTTGGGTAGAAAACCCTTCTGGCAGAGAAGATGACTGGGGCTGCCCTGTCTCACCTGGATAGCCCAGGGCACATGAGGCTCTAGTGGAGCATCCCCAGTCCTGTCTGGAGGGCCTGGCCAAAGGAAGGGTGTCAAATGGCCAAAAGGCTTGGGGGAAGGCAGCAGACACCTTGTGCCCCTGCTCTGATCTTGTGCCCTTTGGTGTGAAGAGGAGCTTTACTGTCAACAATATATTTCAGGATCTGTGGAAGATGAAAGGCCAGGAGAGGCAGAGGTCGGGAAGGGCAGCAGTGCACGCAGGGGCTTTCCACTCCTGTAATGTCAGGGATCATATTCAGTTTGTGATCAAGACCTCTACATTCAGGGGCCAAGGTGGGTGTCTCCCATCAGCTGGTGTCCAGGCTTCAGAGATGGCTGTGGGAGAGCTCTTTAATGCAGAGCCAGCAGAAACACAAGATAAGGACAGCTCGCCCAAAGCTGGCACCGTCAGCCTCCTCCTAAACTCCACTGAGTGGTGAAGACACCTCATGAGTGATTTAATATCAGACTGAACCCTGGTTTTAACAGGTCAACAGATGACTTGGACTCTCCTATGGTTTGTAAAGGGATCCTCAGCTACATGCTCCTTCCATGGTGAGATGAATCTCACAGCAGAGTTCTCCAGGGGATGTCTGGGTCAAATCAGAGGCTGAATCAGTTTAATCCTTGATGCAGCAAACACTGTGGGCAATCAGGTGTGCTCTGACTAGCGGGGCATGCACTGCACACTCATGCACATGGCCCTTGGTCCTGGAGACAGGATCCAGTGAGACCCAGAGCTGCTCAGCCCCAGAGGAGAGTGTGCTTGCTGGACACCAGTGCAGCCATTCGTGCAGCCCTTCTTCTTCCCCTCAGCCTTGCCCCTGATGCTTTGGCAGGGCCTTTGCTGGACCTGTCTGGTGGATTAAATAACTCCTTTCTCTGTAATCAGCAAATTGCATAATTACTCCATTTCTTAATCAATTACAATCATTTGCAAATTCTTTTGACAAACAACTCCACAGGCACACCCCCAATCCTCCCCAGTCTCATCCAACCCCAAGTTCTTCTTCCAACATTTCTCAGCCTGAGCTGCCAGGCTGCCCGGTGTCAGTGACTCCTATGTGTTGAAACAGAGATGAAAACACCTTGCCTGCCTTTTGAAGAGTTTGCTGTTTGTGAGTTGTTGCTTCCAGTCCTGATTTGCCTTTGCCCTGGCCACTGGATTTCCTTTAAGTCTCATAAAAGCCAGCAAGTTTTTACAGCGGATGGCAAAAACAGCAACCGACGGGGAGCTGCATGGTTTCTCTCTGCTGTGGGTGCAGGGCTCTCTTGAGTTTAGGAGTCCTGCAAACCCAGTGCATGGCTTAATTGCTCAAAATACCTGGGAATATCTCCAGTTCCTCAATTTTGAACCTGCTAGGTAGTGATGTATTAGCACTCAGGGTAACGATGCAGCCCCTAAAGTGACAGAAGGAGGGGGAAGGTGTTTGAAGAAAGGCTTTTTGCTGGCATAGCTGCCCTTGATATTGTTGCATGGATGCAAATGGAGCTGTGACGAAAACTGCAGGTGTGTTGAGAGCAATGCAGGTTCCTTGTGAATTACTAAATAGTGTGACCATCCTGCAAGCAACAAGAAAGTCTCCTGTGCTTGAAGGAGTGAACTCAACAGAGAAGTTGGTAGGTCTGCAAGTCCTCTGCAGGGAGACTTGAGTGGGGAATAAAAAGTCCCTTGCACACTTGCATCAAATGCCAACATGAGACAAACAGAAAGAAAAGGGATGAAAGAGAAGTGGTGGGAAAAGGCAGGAGGTGTTCAAGGATCCTGCTCCTGCAGGCAGTGTCCAGGAGGTATGTAGCAGCTAGAACCACTGCCTGGGATATTCCCCAGAAGGCAGTCTGGGCAGTAACTAGGAACGACCTTGCCTCTACAGCTGCGCTGTGACGTTATATGCTCATTTTTCTATTTTTTAAACTTTGATTTCAACTCTGTAATCAAAGGCTTAGGTTTGTACAGCACTGTGATCAACTTGCATGCTCTCAGATTCAGTGTGCGGTGGGAGAAGAGAAAGTAGACAGAGCTGAAAATATGAAGTCTTGTCCTTCTTCAAAAGGAATGGACCAATGCAGAGGGAAATGTGCAGGGAGCACCCAGGGCAAGCAGTTTAGGGTGGATCTTCGAACCTGAGTTTGGACATTACATCTTGCCAAGCTTTAAAGGCCAGATATTTTGAGTGCTGGGGTATGGGGAGGTCTGGTCCTGGCTGGGACTTGTGGCAAGAGCAGGCAGTGCTCGTCTGACCACAGGGAGCCGGCAGCGTGGTCCTCTCTGTGAGCAAAAGGCCCTGTGTCCTCCCTTCCACCATCACCCAGGACTTGCTTGGGATTGCTAAATCACATTTCTGGTGGGTGCCAGCTGATGGTGCACGGGGAAGGATGAGGACCATGCCCCCTGCTCCTGGTCTCCGAGCTGGCTCGAGCGTGCACTGCCTGCTCTGGCCAAAGGGCTGCTGGAGGGACATTCCTGCCTTCTCAGACCGGTGGCTCCTTTTATGCCTACCTGACAATTACTGTCAGATCCTAAAATCAATAAGTATATTCAAACAGGAAGAACTCTGTGATTCCATGAGCTGGGAACTTCTGACCTGGGGTTTAAAACACATTGCAACAACCAAATTGCAACTTTATTCTGAGAAGTCCTAATCTGTGTCTTGCCAGGTTTGCTCTGCTGTGACAGGTATTCAGAAACAGTTGCTAAATGCAGTGACAAAAATAAGATTTTGACTATTTTTGACTCTTGTTTGCCTTGCTGATTCAACACAGCTACCACTGTGGGTGCCAGATTGTATTTCTGCACATACAATAGCAATGCAGTTATGACCTAAATTCCAATTGCGGAGCCTCTGTCATTCACTGAGGATGACTCAGAACCCGCTTCTTGTAATTTTTTATTTGTAATTTGCCTTTCACTCCGTAGATTAAACAGTGCACTCATCTAATTTGGGCTTGGGAAAAGCACCTTGGCAAAGACTTTTCAGAGGGACAGTAAAACATGGTTGCCTTGCTTGTTTTTAAGGTGGGTGTGAAAAGTCAAGGCACTAAGATACCCAGTCACTTTCGAAGCTCCTGGTCCACATGACTAACTGAATCTCAGCCAAAAAGAAGGCAGGATAGGTAAATCTGTCTGCAGCTAAGTCAAAAACAGCCCTTGTCAAGAAATTGCTTGTCCAGACTATGTGGGGGAAAACCTATTGAGTCATCACCCTTCTAGACACTGGGAATAGATTAGTAAGGCTTTGAAAAAACAGAAGAAAGGGCAAATTGATCATGTTTTGGAGGTGGGATGTGAAGCATCCAGGACAACTCCCTTTTTGAACATTTGAAGTATAGGTTTTTTGTGTATCTGGGGGCTAGGGGAGAGCTGAGCAGAGAGCAGCTGGGTATTATCAGACATCCAGGTCCTGCAGACAGCGGGGAAGGGACCACTTGCAAAGGTTCCCCAAAGATATTTTGCAAATTTTTCTTGACCTCTCTTCTGGAAGTGGAGAAACCACAGAGGCATTGGCTGCATGCACAGCCTAGGACAGCTGAGTGGGCAGATGATGTCTCCAAGTATCCACAGCAGACGTGAGGCACAGCAGACGGTCCTGGGGCACAGCCAGGCTTTGTGACTCTGCGGACGGGTGAACTCAGACACCGGCAGTGCTGGGCAGGGACCCTCTCCATCACCACTCTCCCCAGAAGCAGTCAGCCCACACCAGATCATGTCTGCCCTTGCACTCATTTGCACACATTTATGCCCACAGTGGGGTTGCAAAGACCGTGTGACATTGGAAAGCTGCATTTTGCTGTGAAAAACTTGTCACCAGCCATAACTGCGTGGTTTGGCAGAGCAGGGACAGATGATAGAGCCTGTATTTCTTTCTGTTGCCTGTTCCAGCCAGCAGACCACAACTCCTGGCTATCTCTCCGCTCCTGATCTGTAGCTAGAGATGATACTGGGTCACCCTGGGCTTGCAGAGCAGCCCTGGGAGGAGGCTTAGCAGGGGACCACTGTGCTTTACTGCATTGCTGTGGCAATGCAAGTGCCAGTGTGCAGGAGGAGTGGTGGAAGTGGCTCCTGGGGACATGCTGTATGTGTGTGCTGCTGTTGAGAGATGGAGACAATTTGTTCTGCTTTTTTTCCATTGTGCATGGGTACATAACCCGGCTCTCAGCCTCCTCTGACAATAATGCTTTGTTTCCCTTAGCCAACATCACTTTTTAAATGATGCAAATAATTTTAGTGCATCCAAACAGGAAGTGGCTGAGTGTCTGGGTGTCTGAATCAACATCCTGGAGGCTGGGCCTTTGCTACCAGCACAATTACTAAATATAGGAGTTGCCTATGGATGGGAGGGCAGGTTGGAAATGGTAGAGCTGGTGAGAGTCTGTGCCAGAATGTGACCGTTGCCAAATACTACTGTTGCTCGGCTGGTTCAATCTTGCTTGCATGGCCAGAAGCTGCATCATCACAACTCCTCTGTGTTGATGCAACCACATTTCCTCTCTGGTTGTGGCATTGGGATGGAAAGAGCAGAACAGAGGGACTGGGGCTACTGCCTTGGTGCTGGCTAAGCAGCACCCAAAGGCTCCCCAAACTAATCTTTTCCCAGGGTTGTAAGGTGAGCGAGCTAGCAGGGCAGCCACACAGAGAAATGACTTCACAGCTATCCATCCTTCCTGGTTTGCGTGGCACTACTGGTCACTTGCAGATCTGGAGAAGAGCCGCAAGAAGGAGACAGGTCATCTGCTGCTCAGTGGGAGTCAGAGGTTACCACCTCAAATTATGTTTTCTTATGGATAAAGAATGTAAGATTATTTTTTCAGACTTTTTGCTGTTTTCCAAGAAATCTATCGATCCCAGATGAGTTCTAAGTTGTCTACACTTGTTGTGAAACGTGGGAGAGAGCAGCACAGTCCATGAATGCTGCCTGCAAAACTAAAATACCTCCTTAAATCCAATTGATTGCTCATCAATAAAAATATCTACAGCTCCTAAATTAATCCCAGAATATCTTCTATAGGTGTTAATCATTGTTCTCCTCTTTTATCTCCCATGAGGCTGCTGAGGAAGGAGCCAAACGATGGCTTGAACGCCCAGAGAGACTCCCTTGGCTTTTCCTGTGCTGGAGCTATGGTCATGCTTGACTGTGAATCCAAGGTCCATCGTTATACACAGTGCTGGGGGTCTGAAAAGACTGAGCTGGGCTTGGGTTTGAGAGGTGTTAGGTCCCAGTCTGATTGTTGGTCCAGGAAGGGTTTGTACATTCCAAGGGTGTGATTAAGACAACAGCCAGGCCAGGTAGCAAGAGGCTGAGGCAGCACTGACCTGTGTCTCCTGGGAATGCAAGGAAAGGAGCCTTGAAACCAGTCCCCAGGGCACTCCTTCAGATTACTAACATGGGTGAACAGCTAACCTGTTCTTGGGGCCACTTTTCTGACCTCTATAGATGGAGCTAAATCTATCAAAGACATTCTTGGCTGTGATATGGCCACAGACACCACCATGAGGAAGATTTGAGCTGTGAAACACAGGGCACTCACTTTCCCAAAATGCTGGAGCATCTCATCAGACATGAGTGTTTCTACAATAATCCCAAATTCTGGATGTCCCAACTCGATGTCTCAACCATGTAGTTTAGATGAAGGACAGTTCTCTTCATGCCATGATAGAAAGGTGAGAGGCTGACATAAACCCTTCAAAGGGACATCAATGGCTCCGGGGGGGTCTGGTCCTGCCCTCAGACAGCAGAGAAAGTGGGAGAAACACAACAGCCACCCTCGCCTCATCAGTGGAAGAGAAGGACTTCTTGCTTTGATGCTGCTCTTCAGCAGCATCTTTGATTTCTCTTCCTATAGTCAGGAAATTTGGATCGGCTTCTACTGAAAATAAGCAGATTTTTCAATTCTTCAGCTTTCACACTGTGTACTGCTAAGAGCTGGGAATCACCGTTTCTTCATGGGAATTGGATAAACAATGGCAGAGTTAAATCCTTTGAGTACTACCAAAGGGCAGAGCCTTCACCATCCCATAGCAGAGCTCTGCTGCGGTTTTAAAGGACTGAGTCAGAATGGTTATTTTAAGGTCCAGGAAGAAAATATTTCCAAGAAAGTCCCCAGAAACTCCTTTGAGTTAGTTATGATTTAAAAAAAAAAAAAAAAAGTGAACTAAAGACCATATAATCTCATTTTAACAGTGTTATCATTAATAAAACACACAGAGAAGCAGCGGTAAAATCGTATTGTGCTGGTATTGTGTTCTCACCTTTCACAAACATGTTTTAGACAGAGATGCTAATCTCACAGGAACACTTCTGCTTCCTGCACGAATCTGACACTTTAAGGCAGACGTGGATAGAGTTTTTTGTGCTGTGCTGAAAGCATCAACTATTTTTTTGTCATTTCACTAAAGAAAGTGGAAGTATTTAATGATGGGCTGGTGTGTAGGAGCAGTGACATTTCTGTGCTGCTATTCATCACAAGCATTTTGGGTGCACTACGCTTCTCTCTTTGTGCCAGTGCCCTATTTCAGAGCAGACTCTCATGCATCTATTCTGGTTATTTGTAACATAGCAAAAATGCTGCATTTGAAGTGCAGCTGGCAATTTCACGGGGATCGAAATCCTGTCTTGTATCAACAAATTTCAGAAACGTAACCAGGACACCCTGGGGGTTGACAGCTTCAGAGGGAAAAACAGACAAGAAGTTGGGAGGGGAAAGGGAAAAAGCCATCAATTCCAAAATTTTGCAGACTAAAATGAAAAGAAAATCTTGATTCAGGTCAAAACAAAATACTGTTTCATCTCATGGGGGAAAAACTCCCAGTGTTTTCCACCAACTCAAGTATCATTAATAATGATCAGCAGAGAGTGGCTTTTCTCACAGTGAATATGGCATTCGTGGAAATGCCAGTGATGGTCATCAGAAACTAGACATGACTTTTTGTTCTGAATAAGATGTTTAGGGCTGGACTCCCACAGCCGCCGAGCTGTGGAGTGCCTTTGTTTGGCTGTGGGTGTGCAGAGCCAGGGTGTGGAAGACTGTCCTAGTCCTCTATGCCTAGTTAAGAATAATGAAATATTCATTGGCCCACAGAGAGGGAGAACATCTTGCTATCCGGGGGTCATGGTCTTTCCCACACGGTCTTGCGTGTACAGTTGGTCATCAGGTGTTCTCCAGGAGAGAGGTATGAGGGGCCCAGAGAGGTCTCCTAATCTGAGGGACATCAATGGGTGGAGGCAGGACTCGGATCAAATGCCCAGTGCCGGAGAAGAGCCTCAGCCTGGGGGTCTCAGTTAGAGGTGAACAAAACGCCCAGGGGCCAAGGACCCGACTTTGTTACAAAGGCATATAATGAACACAGAAATTTTGTTTCAGCTGGAACAAAATGTTTCTAGCTAATCCCAAACATAACATTGTGCTGGCAAGAAAGAGGAAAGGTAAAAGCGGCTTGATCTGAATTGATTATAAAATAATTTCCTGGTGCAATGATATAATTGAAAATTCAGTTTTCTTGCAGCAGAAACCATTATCTGGATTTGTCAGAGTCAGAAACCAATAAAAGCTTGGGATGGACCCTGTCCTGACTGGAGACTGGCTGCAAGGCATTGGCACAAGTGCGCTGAAAGGTGGGCATGGGTCCTGCACCCACTCCTCAGCCAGCAGCTGCTGTGAGCAGAGGCCATCACATGCCATTTCTCCACGTGCCCCGTTTGGCAGGTGCTTGTGTCAGTGTCAGCTCCAGGGTGAGCTCAGGACAGGCCACCTCGTTTCTCATGGACTTGCTGAAGCTCCAGGTAGTGTTCAGACCCTATCTGTGTCCAGTTCTGGGCCCACCAGTTCAAGAAGGACAGGGAACTGCTGGAGAGGGTACGGCAAAGGGCCACAAAGATGATTACGGACCTGGAGCATCTCTCCTACAAGGAGAGGCTGAGGGACTCGGGTCTTTTTAGTCTTGAGAAGAGAAGACTTATGGGGGATCTAATCAATGCTTACAAATACTTAAAGGAGGGGTACCAGGAGGACAGGACTGGACTTTTTTCAGTGGTGCCCAGTGACAGGACAAGAGGAAATGGGCACAAGCTTGAGTATAAGAAGTTCCACCTAAACGTGAGAAGGAACTTCTTTAGTGTGAGAGTGGTAGAGCACTGGAACAAGCTGCCCAGAGAGGTGGTGGAGTCTCCTTCTCTGGAGACATTCAAAACCCACCTGGAGACATTCCTGTGCAACCTGCTATAGGTAGACCCGCTTTGGCAGGGGGGGTTGGACTAGATGATCTCCAGAGGTCCCTTCCAACCCCATGTGATTCTATGATTCTATGACAAAGTCCATGTCAAGGTCATGGGAGTGGTGACCGCTGCCATGAGGGGACACTTGTAGCCTGCATGTGATGACAAGGGACAACACACTGTCTTCATGACCTTCCCTCAGACACGAGCAAGGGGTGGGTGAAGTGACGGTGCGTTTCTGGAAAGAGAATGGCCCAGCGCACAGTTTGGTGTGTGTGTGTGTGTGTGTGTGTCTCAACTCTTAGTGCTGAGCATGGGAGCTATGGATGGAGCTGGAGGAGCTGTTTCCACCTGCAGTCCTTGCTACTAGGTGGCTCTGCCCTGCTGGGGTCACGGACCAGGGCAGCAGGCAGATGGTCTATTAGTTTAGGTAGGGTTGATCCTGATGGGGGTGGGTAGGGGTGGCTTCTTGAAATCTCATCCCAGCTGTCTGTGGGAATTACTGGCATCCCGTCGCTGTCAGTTGATCCCATTTTCACTGTCTCCCCTTGCCCTGTGCAGCGGGCAGCCGAGGCACAGAGAGGTGCCGCTGTTCCCGTGGGAGCTGGGGATATGCTCCAGCTGTGGGTCCAGCTGTGCCTCCACCAGAGCAGCCCCAGGGTGGGAGACCAGGGCTGTCCTGGGGTCAGACCAGCGCTGGTGCTGCCTCTCCACAGAGGGCTAAGACAGGGGCTGAGCCGGGCTCCTGCTGTGGTCGCCTTTAGGGCTCAGCCCTTTCCTAAGGCCTTCCGCGCTGCAGGGATTTAATGCAGTGTTTGAAGGCCTCTGTCTGCTCATGTCCTCCTGCTCTGGGGCCACACTTGCTGTCTGTGCTGGAGCTTGGACATGAAGCTCCAACAAGAGTGGAGAGAAGTCAGCGAGGACGCTCTCAGGGCACGCTAAATGCAGGATGGAGCACCCATGGCCGAGCTCCTACACCACTGCGTGCTTGATTGCTAACACAGAATGAACCGACCTGAGCAGCAGTTTTGTTTCTCTCAGCTGAAGCCTGGCTTTCTCACTGTCTGGATCTCAACCGTCATGATTCGATTGGGCTGTACCTCCACAGCCCTGTGCAAGCAATGAGGAAGCACTTGTAGAGCCACAGTCCAACACAGGCACCACCACAGAGCCAGCCCGGCCTCTCCTGTCTCTGGGGAACATGTAGGGAAATGAAGAGTCTGGCTTGGTGCCCAGGTCCTCTGTGGAGGTGGAGCTGGCAGCATGGACATGGGGCTCTCCTCATGAACAAGGTGCTTTTTTCCCGGAGCCTGACTCCTGCGCAGTGTCCCAGTGCTGCCTCTCCTCCCCTCCAAAGGGGGAAGGACAAAATGAGTCCAGCTGGGGCTCGAGTGGAAGCAGAGGAAGCTTGGAGAGCAGGCTGGCTGGTGCCCGGCTGCCATGGCCTACTCTGCTCCTCTGCTGATGGGCTTGTCATCGCTCTCAAGAGTTCAGGCTGTGCCTGCCCGACTCCATTAGGCACAAGAGCCTGAGAGCGCTTACACTACAAACCTGGAAAAATTAAGACTGGAAGGATCCCTGGAGGTCTCTAGTCCAACATCCTCATGTCAAAGCTGGGTCAGGCTGCTGCTGGCCTTGTCCAGTCATTTTGAAAATCTCCGGGGATGGAGACCCCAGCACCTGAGGGCACCTCCCCAGTGCTCGACCAGTTTTAAAATGACCAGTAACCATGGGGCAGATAAACAGAGGGCCAGGGTGGAAGGACCTGCTCTTCTCATGGGTGAGGTAGCCCTGGAGCAGCAATGCACCTCCCCATGGGATCCTGGTCAGTTCTCTTCAGCTTCCACATCAGGACCCTCAGCCTCCAGCCCACCATCACCCATGGCATGGCCAAAACGTGGGCAGCGCTGGCTGCTGCTCCCGGTGCAGGGGCTGAACATAGGGAGTTAAAGGACTAAAGGGTCATCTCCCTGTTGGGGTTTAACGAGGACAGCTGGTGGATATGTTTTCTTCCTGAGCTGGAATTGGAGTTGTCTTGAGAGTGCACCACATTTCCCGTGAAAGTTTCAGAGGACTTGCACACCTTTCACTTGCATTTCCATTTAATGTCCGCTTACAGGTCTCCAAGAGAGAGCTTAGCAGGTAAATACTTGCAGAAGGCTTGCCAACTAGAATTTAAAAAAGTACAAAATGTCATTCTTTTCTGGCCAAGACCTCTTCCAAACTTAGACAAAATGAAGAGGCTTCACAGCAGCTTTGGTGGTGAGAGATGAGGTTTGGGTTTTGTTTTTTTGGGGGTTTTTTGGTTAGTTTGTTTTTCAAAAAGCCGTTTTGTGTCAAAACAAAGTTTTAGATGAAAACTTTTCAGTCAGCTCGGGGGACAGACAAGCACAAAGCCTGTGGGTTTCCCTTCTGCATCTCTGAGTCATTATGAGAGTGGAGGGTCTCTATTTTTAGCCTCTGCACACACTAACTGATACCAGCAACAGACCCAAGCTGCTCCTCAGCAGCCGGTTACCATTGTGAAACCTTGGCACCAGCAGAGTTGATCCCTGGGTCTGGGGTTGGGTGCACAGAGGGACACTTTTGTGGAGAGGAGCAGCAGGAGGAGGGGATGGAGATGTGACCCTCCTGTGCCAAGCTGCTGTGTGAGATGACAGCCACTGTGGTCGTGTGAGGGAGTTATCCCTCCCCGCCATGCCCTCTGAGCCAGAGCAGGAGGGTGGCTGGGTGAGGAGGGCCAGGTCTGCACAGGGGTTATCTGCCTCGGTTGGTTTGCATCATTTTTCCCTGGAAGTGTAGTAGTTTGAGTTTACCATGGGTTTTTTTTTATAGTAAATGTTTGTAGCAGGAATTTTCGAGTTTTATTTAGTAAATCCAACCACCCAAACCTGACAACTTGAGAACTATTTGGATCTTAGCTTGGCACAATGATACCGCCTGGGAGTGAAATCCCCCGTGGCCCTCTTCTGCCTGAACAGGTTTCATCATTGTTGCTACTGCATCTGAGGTTAGAATTTTTGCTTGCTTTATTTATGAAGAATAAGCTTTGCAATACAGAAGAAACACTTTTTTCTCTGCCTTTGTTCGAGGAGCTGAGTGGAAGGTGCCCATGTTTCTTAAATAGCTTCAGTGGGTGCAGAAGAGCACAGGGACGGGTGATGGAGAATGTCCTGGGCCACACATGGTCTTGTAGACCAAAAGAATGGACTTTTTTGAGCCTATGAGTTAATTCTGGGTGGAAAAAAATGGCTTGCTCAGTAAAGCTGTTGGGCATGCCCGCAGATGTCAAACAAGTAAGAGAGACTCCCACAACCCACCAGGGTGGTTGTCTATGGGGAAACAGGACGCCGCGTCAAGGCGCGTCTGTGGGCTGTGTAATGTGTGGGTTAGCACGGAGAGGAAGGCGGCAGGTACACGGTCAACACAAATGGTTAAAGAAGAGATGTTGTAAAAATAGCTCACCCCTGAAGAGACTTGAGGTGTAGGTAATCCGTCTGAGACATACAGCTCTTGTTGTAAGATGAGCTTATTTACAGTTTGCCTGAGAGACGCATGTCTCTACTATTATATGAAAGACACTGCACACACGTCAGCTCCATAGTAGCATGCCCATTAACCACAGCTGAAACCACCACAAGATGAAGTCCAGCCTTAGAAGGATATATGTGAGACAAAAAAAACCCCAAAACCCTAAACAAGCCCTTCAGGTTACTTTCTGACCCAACAGACCCTACTGTTCCTGTAGTCTTGACAAAAAGCTCTGAAGCAGAAAGAGAAAGCAGAGACTGGAGGAACTCAATTCCTCTATAACTCATATACATTCACTTTCTTCCCTGAACCATTTTAAGAAGTGTAGAAAGAGCTGACTTTATTCATCTTACATGACTCAGGAATTACTCTGTGCAAGGACTTTAACACTGATGTGCTCAAGAGCAGGAGGAGTGTAAAATCCTCCTGCAGGAGATGGAGTATAAAATCACAGCATAATTCAGACAGAATTCAGACACTGCAGTGCTGGCACAGGTTGATCAGTGTCTTGTCCAGGCAAGTTTTCCAAATCTTAAAGGACAGAGACTCCATGGTTCCTCTGGGCCCCTGTCCCATTGCTTGACCACGGGAATAAGCTCTTGCTGGCTCATCCAAGCCTTGTGAGGAGTCATCTGGTGAGTCAGCTCTTTACAGGTAATCTATGTGAACCGTGTCATTCCAGCTGGATTCTAATGGTTTTTAAACCTTCCTCAGTTTTTCTTAGTGAGAGGGTTCAGTTAGCCAGAGGTTCCCACCTGGAGTGGTCTAGCCAAGCTTTGCATTTGGTTGAAGATGGCCTCTGTTATCTGTGGGTCACATCTCCCTTCCCTCTCTCTATGGGGCTGATCTGATCACACTCATTTCCCTGCTCAGGATGGCTGTGTGGACACCACCACCAGGGTGTAGGTCTGTCTTACTCCTCTAAGGATAAGACCACCTGGAGACTTTCCTTCTGCTTGTTCCAGCACCTCATCACACAGGGACATCCACAGCAGTTTCCAGAGAGGTCTCTGCCCTCACTGGTTGCTGGTTGGTGCCCTCATTTACATCCCTGTGCTGAGCCCTGGCTTTGCCTCTGTCTCAAGCACTTAATACAGCTTTGTCTCATCTACAGCAGAAGAAAAATTCAACAGTGAGGGCAGCATATTTGCTTTCCAAACAAATGCTAACGAGCGTTTTTCAAAGCACATTAGCATCCATGACTCAGCCTCCAGCAGTCCACATTGCCATGCCAGCCATGGGACGCCTGGCAGAGCCCGTGGTAGATCCTGGGCAGGTGACCTTGCACGGGCTTTAGAGCTGCTCTGCCTTACAAGGGGGACACCACCTAACCCCAGGCAGTGCTGGCTGAGATGTGCACCAATGTGCATGAATTCCCATTGGACTAGGTGTCCATTTTCAGCTTCCTGGGGAAATTGAAATATGAAAAATATTTTCTCATGAATGTAGAAACTTCCCTTCCTGTTGCTTCTGTGTTGTCTCCCGTTGCTCATTAAAAATCAGAAAAAGTGTGAAATTTAGGGGGGTGTGGAAAAAATGGAAAAAAAATCTTTGCAAAACTTCTAAAATAAAACCTAGGGCTTTTTCCCAAGTTCAGAAACAATATTTTTATTTAGACATTTTTATTTCAAACAGAACAAAATGCCATTTTTGCATACAAGTGGAAATTCTCATTGACTACCATTACTCTAATAAACATGAAAAGGAAGGTTTTGTCTGATTCTGACAGTAGGTAAATCATGTGAACTCACACTCAGGCAAATGTGTTTTCCTACTCCTGATGACGTATTGTGGTACGACAAGAGCCAGGTTCTGGTCTGTGTTTGGCTTAGGTGATCGTGCACCGGTGCACAGAGTAACTGAAAACCAAAGGAGGAACCAGCTCTTCTCAAGCAGAGGATTCCTGCAGCCTGCAGCCCATTTTGAGTAAGTTGTAGTGTTCTTTTGTGGTGCTGAAAATGGTTGTGACTAAGCAGACACTACCTCAAAGCAGCTGCCTCACAGGTCCTGATGAGTGTGTACACCAGCCACTCCATGGTGACAAATATCATGAGGAAGTTTGCAAACAGAAGATCCCTCAGATGGTCTGCTTGGAAACCATGGGTGTCTCATCTCCTCTGGGGACACACTTGAATTTCCCATATAGTCTTCACTGTCACCTGTGACTCTTGTGAGCATCTTGTACAAATTCCATTTCCAGTGGTCAGAACCTCTTTTCTAGCAGCTCTGGCCCATCTTTCCTATTACATGGGTGGTGTCAGCACCTGGGCAGTAAGTCCCACAGGGACACAAAGACGTCTGTTGAAGGAATGTGGCATCCTTTTTGCACGTGCTGCTCAGACTGCTGGACTGTCTATGCAGCTCCTACAGAAAAGCTGTCCAGACAGCTGATGAGGTGCAGACCATATCCAGAGTCTTTGGAAGCAACAGGAGGACCTGAAACATTTGTTGTGCTCTTGATGTTGCTGCTGCCTCAACTGAGATGGTTTGATGGCGCAGGAGGGAGAGGTCCATTTCTCCAAACACTCATTTCTCAATGGATCCGTTTGTTCTGTCCCATCCCAAGGCTCACCTGGCCCTTTCCTGGCCCCAGTGGGGCCAAACTAACTAGCCACCCCACCAAAACAAAAGCAAACTTCCCTTGGCTTCCCTGATGTCCTTTTATGCTGGCCCCCTCCTCGGGGGAGTTGTACCAAGTGTGTCCCTGAAATCTCCCAGCTTCATTCACAGGGTTTGCAATGAGGTGGAGCCTGGGTGAGAGGATAGAGAAGAACTTTCTCTGAAGGAAAGCAGAACACTGGATGTAGCCCTATGAATGCCTGAGGGCTGTGAAACACTCCATACCAGAAGGAGCTTCCCAGCTCTGGAATGCTAAGCCACAGAGACCAGCACAAGATATGGAAGACCACTGAGGACACAGATAAGTTATTTTTGTGTTTCTAGGGATGATTTCTGTTTCCCAGGACCAGAAATGTGCTTTCCTCCTATTGTGAGAGCCCCAGAGTTTCAAGACTTTCACACAATCCCACTACCACATTTGTGAACCCACAAAAAAGGACAAAATCAGGAAACCTGAGTTTGGCTTTCAGTTGTAGGCGATGCAACTGGGACAAGAGCAGTCTCCAAACTTGTCTGTCACTAACCTTTGCTGCTCTCTACTTACAACATGAAGCAGCACCAAAAGCTGTGACGTTGCCCAGCATCCAGGCTTGAATCGCAGAAAGCACTTCAATAATTAACAATTGGGAATGTGCCACTGTTTGAGGAGGCAGCACTGATGCCATCTTTATCAGATATTTGGGAGCTGAAATTAATTTCCTTTTGCCATATATGTGTGCAGTCCTATCTCTTGGGGTATTTGCGTAGATCAATGTTAATTATTTATATCTGTCTCAGAGGATGCTTTGCCCAGTGATGGCTCAGATCTGCTCAGGCTGCTGACCTGCAGCAGGGAATGGTTTTTGTGTTGAGTGTGCCAGGTGTGTTTCTCACACCAGTTTCTGGAAAAGCAGTGTGATGGGCTCAGACCTCTGGATTTCAGCAAGAGAAAATGTCCTTGTTCCTAATTGATCTATTTTTGATGATTGCATTCTCACTTTGGAGTAAGCAGTTCCTCTCTCTTGTTACTCCCATGTCTGTTAGTGCTTCCTCTAGATTAGCCCAACAGGTCTTTTTTTTTTTTAATCTCACCCCTTAAACTCAAAATGAATTTTTAACTTCTCTTTCTAGATTGTTTTTGAGAGCCATTAGACCTCCTGCTTTATTAATGCCAGAAATTTCTGAGCTACTGGCACATTTATTAAGGCTGTTATAACCCTTGCACCCCATAGGTGATGTAAGGTTCTGCCTTCTGCAAAAGCTGGTTGCTGGGCATCGCATGCCCATGAGCTCATGGGCAGTCCCAGCATTACTTTCTTTCCTATATTGAGTCGTGGAGCTCCAGTGGAGTGAGATGAGATCTAGCTTTCAGAAACACAAAGGCGTGGGTCCCTGGAGGAACGATCTTCACTGAAGCTGCAGCAGCCAAATTGTCAGAGAGGAGAGGGACATCTTTTGCTCTAGAAGACTTCCCTTCCCCTGGCTGTGCTCAGGAAACGTGAATCCATGATGCAAGGAGGGTTTCCACTCTGGATAGCTATAGCTTTATGGAAAGGCTATAGAAAGAGCCAAAATCTACGGGACCTTCCTGTTGGCAACAGAGAGCACCTGTGCTCACGCATGGTTGTTTTCTCCTCCTGTGTCAGGTCTGTGGTGTCTCACACTGGAACCAGTGAAAACTGCCTTTTTCTCGTGGGCAGAGAGCACTGGCTGCAGACCTACTGCCTCTGAAGGTTGGGAGGCAAGTGGGACAATAAACTCCTGTTTGTAAGCCCTGTGTATACAGGGGTGTCCTTTGTTCACTCCATCCTTGCTGGAAGAGCATGTTCGCCCTTCACCAGCACTCAGTGGGGCTTACGCCGCTTGGATCGTGCTTCATTTGTGAATGTGTTAACAAAACTCTTTAACAATAATAAGCTTTAAATAACGAGTGGCAACTGGTGAATGGAGCATCCATCTGTTCTCACCCGCAATGTGTAAAGTCTACCAAAGTCAATGGACTCCTCTCCACTGAATTCAGCGGGCCTTTTGCCAAAATCTGTGTCAATAAAATTACACTTGTGCATATATTTATGAATGGTGAAGAGGGGGTATATGTGCAAATCCAGCATCTGCTAAGCACCCATGAAACTGCTCCTAACACAATTTTTAGTGGATCCCAGCAATTGCTTGTCTGAAAACTTCATGTCTTCTTGTCTCAGGGAGAGGAATTCCATAGCCCTGGGGCAGCACCTGCACTGCATCAGGAGAGGGTCACATCAGAAAGCAACGGCACTGCAAAGGACACAGCTTCCCCGGTACAAAAGTGGATTTTGAAGACTTCAGCACTGTACCTGTGACTAATCTAATCTGCCCTGGGATTTCTTTACTGCAGACTATTGCTGCTGTCACAGTGTTTATCTAGTTATAAAAAAATCCAGTGTTGTTGTGACTCCTACAAAGGAAAATGAGGCTTGAGGAAGAATTCTGTGTAACTGTGTACTTTACGCTGTTCTGAAGTCATTAGATTTTCATAAGGGGCCCTTGAGCTGTTGAAGTGACACATAGGGAGTGAGCACATAATGAGCCCAATTAGGGATGACTTTAATGTCCCTCTGCAAGGGCATGCATTCTCCCTTGTCCTTCCGGATATCCACTTGGATGTGCTGAGTTGCCGCAGCCAGTTGGAGAGAAAAAGTAAAGAGTTAATCTGGATTTGTTCTGATACAACCATTCAGTATTAGTCCTCAAATGATCTTCTGACACTTTGTGTAAAACATAAGCCCCAGTGCAGTATCTCCCACCTAAGTGCTAGCAACCCTTTTTTCTTTTTGCTCCAGGAACTGGAATCCAGGGGGATAAAGCATAACAGAAGGAGACGGAGAAGGAGGAAGGTCAAGTGAATTGGAGCAAGTGGACAAAATTCTTGATGGCACCACAGGATCTCCCACAGTGGAGCTGACAGTTGGGCAGGGACAAGGGCCCTTGAGACACATTACCTGAAGATGTCTGACTCCTGGCCTCTTCACAGAAACTATCAGTGCAAAACAGCTTCTTTTATTTGTTTTCAGTCCTGGTCTCTTCTGCCTTTCCTTAGCATTTGTCCCCGAGGCTGAACCGTGGAATCATGAATGACAAAGACAAAATTCTCCTTTATATCTGCTGCTCCTAAGGTATTTGTGAGTGTCTCAGCTTCCCTTTTCAAGGTGTGGTGTGGTGAGAAGGGACATACCCAAAAGGACGCCAAAGGCTCTCCTGTGTGCACGCCATTTCTCCTCCCTGACCCCTCAGAGTTCACAGTGGCCAGCACTTGGTCATCCTGCAGTGGTCCTCCTCATTCTGTGGGCAGTTTGTTACCCAGTTACTCCTGGGAAAAAGAGTGCATTTCACTCAGCCATAAAGGGAAAAAAAAGTTTCCTTAAAGTTGTAAGATATGGTTCACAACTGCAAGAATGGAGAAGGATAGGAAGAGTTTTTTAACTCCACCTAATAATTCCAGGTTGATGATGTTTTCTAAAGTAAGCACCAGTGAGGTACATCTGCTGTATCAGCTCTTCTCCCCGCAGCTTTTTGGAGCGAAGCAGGTATGGTTACTATGGGATTTAATTTGTTATTTATTTTCTTGTGAGTGGAATCGCTGGGTTGTGCATTGTAGCTTTTCAAGTTCTTGGGCAGAAAGGAATCTGGTTGGTGCACTGGGAGAAGGCTTGGTCCCAACAACTCAGGCCGTCAGGTGCTGGGGAGGTGGGATGGATGCAGACATGCCTCACAGCACCTGGCGTGAGCAGCACTGGCTCATTTCTTTTTCTCTGGCCCTCGGTAGTGATTGTCTCATCAAATGAAAACGTCTTAATGACTTGAGCTATTCAGCAGATTTCCTCTCTATTATCCTGGCTAAGCTATTTGCTCTACTCACAAGCTGGCAAGCATTCCAGGTCATCTAAAAATGCTTTGTAAACTTTTGCACATCATTAGATCTAAGTAGGATGGTTATAAAGCAATGGAGAGGAGTTAAAAGGCAATTTACCTTTTATGAGAAATGCAGGTACCCTGGTGATAAGCTCTTGTCTCCAGTAGAGGATTTGTGAAGCGGTGAGCCAAGAAGTCTAACATTGGGAGAAATCACAGGTTGTTTTTTTTTTTTTTTTTCCCAAGGGGAAACTTTGCTATTTTCCTGCTTGCGGTGATATCATATACCTTAATAACAGCCACCCCCCTCCCCACGGTGTCATTCGAGCTGGCACTCTGCAAACTGTCACCTAAAGGTCAATTTCTCTGTGTTTCATCCTTGCAAGCAGAGCTTTGCTGCTGACACTGGAGTCGTGGCTGAGGGTCATCCCTGGCAGATGGCATCTCTTTGCTGCTGCCCCTTCTCCCTTCCCACTAGTTACCGCGTCTCTGTGTGTGGCTCTAATGCAGTGCTGAGCATGGGCTGTGAGACACTGGCTGAGACACTCTCCTGGGGCCCCAGGCAGACTCAGTGCCACGTTTTTATCTGCACAAATCAGATCTCCGTTCGTACTGGGAAATGAAGTTTTCTGTGGTGTTTGAAGGAGGACTCCATCCATTGCCGTTCACTCATCGCAGGGACGAGCAGCACAGCTCTTCTGTTTGCTTCCCGGTTTTGGATGTGCTGAAGCTGTGCCCTCACCAGAGCAGCTTATTGTGCATTAAGCTTGTCCACAGGGCAAGTGATTTTTCTGGTGCTGACAACAATTTTGCACCTAGCTGACATGTTCAATGCTGTGCTAATCCTGACCAGACAAAACTAACCGCTGAAAGGGGGGAAGAAGACAACCACAGCTTTTATGTTCAGCTACCTTTTGCAGTGCCTCCAGGAACATGGTCTAAGGATTTTCTGGCTGTATTTGCATAGAGGGAGCCTTCTTGTGCTACAAGCTTAAAATTGTTTGGGTTTGGTTTTTTGTTTTATATTGAGCTGTATGAGATCACTATTGATATATAAATGGAGGAGATCACTGTGCCTCCAGCAAGCCCTCCAGAAGATTTCTGAAGGCAGCAGGCTCTAGTATTCTGGCTGCTGCAGCACGCTTATGTGGAATAAAACCAGAGCAAATAATGAGCTGCTGTTAATAATCAAAAAACTCTTCTGCACCATTACAGTGGTTGAGTAAACAATGCCAAGAAACAGCCCGTGCCACTGGAGCATGGCTCACCTAGGCCAACTGATGCTCTTCCAAATTATTTCTGGGCATGGTTCAGGGTGCATTGCAGAGCAGATAGCAGTCCTGTCAGACAGGCTGGATAGACCATGTTGTTCTGGAGGCTTGCAGAGTTTAATAGTAAGGTTGTGGGAGGGTCCGGGCCACTTGATCTTATGCCAATGGTTTGGGAAATGTTTAATTCACTCACACAGACCAGAAAAGATTGAGGATGTGGTTACCTTTTGCACTCACAGATTTCAAGGATAGTATTGTTGTCAATAAAAAGCCAAAGATAAGCTGCTTGAAAAGAACTCACAGAGCTGAAAAATTCTGCAAGCAAAGGTAAGAATGTGGCTCATTAATAAGTTGGAGCAAGACAGATGGCTCAACTGGCAGGACAGTGTTCTACTAGAGCTTGGCTTTTTGGGACAGGTTTTCACAGGAACACTGGATAGCCGAGCCAGGTTCCCGTTCACAGTGTGAGTCCTGGTTAGTTTTTTCTGCCCTTGTGGCAGAGCAGGAGGATGTGCTGGGCATAGACTTGGCAAAGGGCACTCTGTGCCTCCAGTTTTGGCAGCGTGGCTGAGTCCTGATAGCATCAATAAATGATGCAGATGCCCAGAAGGCAGCAGTGTCCATCTGGCTGTTTGTTGATCTGTAGTTTGGACTCTCAGGGTATTCACAAAATCTACTCTGTAAATGCTCATTCTGGGGTGCTGCTCCGCAAAGCTCAGACGCAATCCTGGCTGTACAGTGATCCCGCTCACCTCCTTGGTAGATCCTATGCACTGTCTTCCCACAGCTTGCAGGTTACTCCCCAGGTCTGATTTCCATCTATCTCTCAGCCCAAACACCAGCAACAGACCTGCACCGGATAATGCACCACCTAGAACCTCTAGATTCTTGCAGAAGATGACTCCTGTGTGGCCAGGAGCTTGGCTGGCTTCCACACTGCTCCTCAGCCTGCACCTACAGCTTTGATCTGGAGCACACAGGGCAAACACTCTTCACCTCAAGAATCACCCCAAGTGCCTTGTGTGAGGGAAGGGACCAGCAGTACATCACTGGCCAGTGCATCCTGTGGATTCTGGGCAGTGAGAGCACGTCCTGAAAGAGGTCTTGCTGAAATTGTGCTGTAGAGTCTCCCTTTCCCAAAGGCACAACCCTGCCTGGCTGGCATCCAGGACATGCCTCCTAAGACACTTCCCTTAAGCCACATTAAGCTTTTCTTGCCAATCAGGATGAGGGTTAAGCCAGCTCATTAGAAATGGGGGGGCAGATCTCACAAGCTCAGAGCATGGCTTTGCTACTCTTGTTGGGACTTGGCTTGAGAGCAGCTCTGGTGTTTGCTGGCCACTGTGTAATCCTGCGCCCAGTCCAGAGAAGGGCAACAAAGCTGGTGAGGGGTCTGGAGCACAAGTCTTATGAGGAGAGGCTGAGGGAGCTGGGGGTGTTCAGCCTGGAGAAAAGAAGGCTGAGGGGAGACCTTCTCACTCTCTACAACTCCCTGAAAGGAGGGTGTAGCCAGGGGGATACGGTCTCTTCTCCCAAGTCACAGGCGATAGGACAAGGGGAAATGGCCTCAAATTGCACCAGGGGAGGTTCAGTTTGTATATTAGGAAAAATTTTTATACGGGAAAGGTTCTTAAGCCTTGGAAGGGGCTGCCCAGGGAAGTGGTTGAGGCACCATCCCTGGAGGTATTTAAAAGACGGACAGACATGGGTTAGTGATGGTTTTTATCAAAGTTAGGTTGATGGTTGGACTAGATGATCTTAAAGGTCCCTTCCAATGCAGACAATTCTATGATTCTATGATCTGTTCTGATGAAAACACCCAGCTCCACGGGCTGTTGATTAAACATTAGAGCATGGGTGGCCAAGGAGTTGGGGCACAGAACCCAAGGGATTTTCCGGATGGATCATGATCTCAGCTTGGATCTGAACATGATTACTCATGAGGCAGGTTCCTGAAGATTCTCACTGCTGTGAGACCTGCACTTCGGTCGTCTCCTGCCCAACATTGTCTTAAGGAGATAAGGATATAACTGCAGTCTGCTTGCTTTTGCATTCACAGGGCTTAGTTCTTGGTTCCTAGGTCTTGTCTGGGATGAAGGGGAAGTTCTAACTGTAACTGCTCAGCAGTGGTGATGTGTGACCAAGAAATGATCTGGCACAGAGGGCAAAAAGGCCCAGCTACAAGAAGGGGTTAAACTGGAAGCAGGAATCTCAGGGACAGAAAGACTGGTACTGGCGCAAGGGTATATAAAGAATCTGCTCGTGATGCATCTTTGCAGACTCCATGTGGAATAGCATACTGTGGTAGGGCTCTGCCCAATGCATTGTTCATTAAGTTTTTCTTTTTATATTTAAACACAAATGTGTGTTTAACTTGTCTCAAGGAGTATCATAAAAATTCCCCATCAGGGACATTTGCCTTCTTAAAGAGTAGTCAGTCTGGATTTGTGCTGGCACCAGTTCCAGTGCCCAAGAGCTTGGTTGGTACATAAGTGAGGGCAACAACTTGCCAGCTAAGGAGCCATCACACTTCCACAGTGCAGAGTACCCTATAAATGCGCTTTTCACATATGTACTCCTCAAAAACTTTCCTCCCTTGAGGCATGTCTGGAAACACCAGCTATCCTCCTCGGCTGCTCAGAAGTGAGGCTTTCCTCTGCCTACCCCTCATCGCAGCAGAGCTGGCCAAGAACAAGTCTTGCTCAGGGGATTGGTATAGACATAGTTTCAGGATGTGTAGGAGGTTCAGGCTGAGCATTAGGAAGTGTTTCTTTACCAAGAGAGTGGTCACACAATGGAACAGGCTTCCCAGAGGGATGGTGGATGCCCCCAGCCGGGCAGGATTTAAGCAGCATTTGGACAATGCCCTAATAACATGCTATAGCTTTTGGTCAGCCCTGAAGTGGTCAGGCAGCTTGACTCCCTGATCGTTGTAGGTCCCTTCCAACTGAAATAGGACTCCACATTGAGGTTACACTAAAAAAGAAAACAAAGATCAAAAATTAGGGACAGAGGAATGTTTTCCAAGTTGAAAGGTGAAAAGACCCTGAAACTTTATTGCCCAGACTGAGGCTCTTGAGCTTCTTAGATTAACTTCACACTCCTTTTCCTCCGTACCCAGAGACGTGGGAGACACTGTCATTGTCTCTCTCTGCGTGAGCTGTCTAGACTGGCTTCAGGGTCAATATAGGGAATGAGGCAGTTCTGGGGCACGATTCACCTGCCTGACGGGTAAGTCAGAACCAGATGAATCACTTGGACTTTCTTCTCTCCAGTGCTTCTAAAGGAAGCTCACACGGGATTCCCTGCCTTTTAGCCATTTTACAGGGGAGGTGAGATGCATCCCGCTTCAGTTTTGGATTCTGGCATATTGTTTCCACTTCATATTTGATTTCACTTTGGGAAGAACAGGTTCTGATGCCTGGGGCAGAAAGATCTCTTTTTCTCCTCCCATGGAGAAAGAAGTGAAAAATCTGCACAAAGATGAAGGCAACAAACTGTTTGTGGGCAAAAAGAAGAGAAATAGTGAAAATAAACTATGACAAAAAATGTTTTTGGTTCAACACGAGTGGAAACCTTTTGACCCTCAGGAGGGGCAAATGCTGCGTAAATTTTGTGGGGAAAGTCTTGTGACTCCAGTGTGACAGGATTTTAAAACCAGGTCATACACCTTCCTGTCATAAGTGGCAGAAGCACCACTCTGCTGGGAAGGGGATTAGCTGACTTGCAGTGTCTCCCAGACCTGTTTTTTATCATCTATTCACCTTTTTATAGGCACACTGTGTAAGCAGCTTGAAATAATTTTGTAACTAACATGGTCCTGTCATCTTCCTCACCTATCACTCACAGCCAGTGAACTCCTGTAATGCAGCCTAATGAGTGATGTAACTCACTCCTCTGAGTTACTGTGGGCCATATCTCCTAGACCAAAGATGTCACCAGTGCAGCTCAAAGTGTCCTGAAGTAAGAACTGAGTGTCTGTCCTTTGCCTGTGGCATTCATGAGGTTGGGGCTAGCAATTTAGGGAGCTTTGAAATCTTATCAGCTATTTCTAGAACAACAGGAACATCCACAGTCCCAATAGGTAACACCAAGGAAAATTTTGGACACCCATTAAATTCCCTTACTCAACGGTGCAAGTTGAGCACTTGGGTTAGGGACCAAGAAGAAGTCGATGGTGGGTGCTGAGCATCAGCATATGCATCAGCATATGTGCATGAGCATATATCAGCATATAAGAAGATGGAGCTCAACCTGCAGTGTCTTGTGCTCCTTCAAAACAGACAAACCAGGGGTGAAAACCAGGCATGCCAACATGACAGCTCATTTAGGAAACAATTTATACACAATGTGCCCCCTGGCACTCAGGCTCAAGCTGGTTGTGAAGTCAGATGCACTGGACACAGCATGTGGATATTTCTCATTCTTGACTGTGGTGCACTAAACCCGGTGCCATGTAGATGTCCTCGGACTGCAGTTCCTGGCTGGATTGCTGAGATGCCCTGCATAGGCAAGGTTAGAGGAGTTCCTCTCACTAACCTCTTGAATTTTTCCATTTCCTGCCTTTTATGCATTTACATCAGCAAATTCCCTTGGAAAAAAACCAAGGTCTAGAAGAGGCAGGTGTGGCCAAACAGCCTGTGTCTGATGGCCTGAAGGGAGCAAGTCATACCATTAAAGTCTCCGAGGGGGGAACCAGTTGCTTCCTTCCCACCTTGTGCTGCTCAAAGGCAACAGGTATTTAGGGGAGGTTGATGGGAGCTTTATAGTCTAGATGATCTGGAGTTAATATTTGTAAGACATGAGATGTCATGGGAATGTCATGAGACGACTCAAGTCAGAAGGGTGGTTTTCAGGACATGTGGACATTGTGGTAGGGGGACCTAATGGGCTTATGGATATATAACCTTTCTAGACCGGTAATGCAGATGTCTGTGAGAATGCCATAACACCTCAGAGCCTTCCTGCTCACTACAGGGACAAACAACCTGAGGTAGGGCTTGGCCAAGTGATTCAACAACAGCACTAACCTTGGGAGCTTCCAGATCCTGTCATGGTGCTTTACTGGATGAGAGCACTGCTATCTCTGTGTCTCCACTCCTCCCCGGCACAACACTGTGGCCACATACTGACAGTATGTGGGCCACCTGGCAGCTTGCCTTTGTCTGGGCTCTGGTTGGAGCAATAAGCACAGGGTCCTGCACCTGGGTCAGGGCAATCCCAAGCACAAATCCAGGCTGGGCAAGGAATGGCTGGAGAGCAGCCCTGAGGAAAAGAACTTGGGGGTGTTGGTGGGTGAGAAGGTCCACATGCCCTGAGAACATGCACTGGAGCCCAGAAACCCCCCGCATCCTGGGTTGCATCCCCAGCCCTGTGGCCATCAGGGTGAGTGAGAGGATTCTGCCCCTCTGCTCTGCTCTGGGGAGACACCCCCCCCCACCCAGTGCTGCCTCCAGCTCTGGGGCCACCAACATCAGAAGGACATGGAGCTGTTGGAGCGGGGCCAGAGGAGGCCATGGAGATGCTGGGAGGGCTGGAGCCCCTCTGCTGGGAGGGGGGGCTGAGAGAGTTGGGGGCTTTCAGCCTGGAGAAGAGAAGGCTCTGGGGAGACCTTTGAGCCCCTTCCAGTCCCTCAAGGGCCTCCAGGAAAGCTGGGGAGGGACTCTGGATAAGGGAGGGGAGCCATAGGAGGAGGAGGAATGGTTTTGAACTGAAAGAGGGGAGATTTAGATGAGATCTCAGGAAGTTCTTTGCTGTGAGGGTGGTGAGACCAGGTTGCCCAGAGAAGCCGTGACTGCCCCATCCCTGGAGGGGTTCAAGGCCAGGTTGGAGGGGGCTTGGAGCAACCTGGTCTGGTGGGAGGTGTGCCTGCCCACGGCAGGGGGGTTGAAACTGGATGATGTTTAAGGTCCCTTCCAACTGAAACCATTCCACGATTCTATGAATCAGGCACCAGATAATTTGCAGTGGAAGGGCCACTGAGATCTAGAGTTACTCTGAGTTCAGTGGCTGCCTCATGCCCTCTCTGTCTGCTTCCATTAATACTGGCTGGATCGCTCACACAGACACTCATGGGTGAAGTTTATGATTCTTGGGTGTGACATGAGGATGACCAGGGTCTTGCAGCCAGGTGTGTGTGTCTCTCACCAGAGGGGCTGTACTTCTGCCCAGGCAAGAGACAGAAGCAGCTGCAGCTGCAAGCAGTCTCTAGCTCTGGAGAGATGTATTCCCATTACTGTTCCTGAAATTCCTGAAAGAAATGGGAATTCAGCTTCTGCTACACCTGCCTCAATCTTTGAATTTTGTTCTTTGCCATAATGATTATACCAGACATGGCACTTGCCCATAACAGAGGATTTCTGTAAATCCCTGATAGCGACAACACTAATTGAACATCAGTGGGAAATGCCTGGAGATGCTTTCTGTTCTCTTTGGGACTTTTATGGAAGGAGCCAACAGGTTAAGCTCTGCTGATCCACAGAGTTAGAGGAGCAAAGACATCCTGCTTGTCTGTAACACGTTGCCGGTGTCCCAGTTCTGTAAACTTCCTCTCACCAGGGCCTAAATCAGTCTGTCACGTGTCACCACTCCATCTCCTGTTATAGCCCCATGGAAAATAAGAGTGCTACAGACTGCAGAAAATAGCTCCAGTCACACTGTCAAGGGGAAACTTGGACAAGGCTGTTGTGCACACCCATGTGAAAGGGGAAGAAAAAGGATGTACCTCCTTGAGTCTGTGCCCTTCTCTATGCCTGTGTGAAGACAGATCAATCCCAGCTAGTTACCAGATTTGGAAGGGTTTAAATGTCTCTAAGTAAGAAAACCAGAACAAAACCCCATCCTTCCTGATAGGCTTTGCTTCCAAATGAAGAAACTGCCCAGGCTGGACTCGGGGTGATGGGCAGACAGCTGTCTTTGGACAAAGCCCAGCTTTCCAACACAACCCCAGTAAATGGGAGCCAGGCACACAGACAGCAAGCATCATAGTCTTCTCCCTGCTGGTACCAGCATGGCAGAGCTGGATGGCCCACACTCTCTGAGCCCTGTGGGAGAGCCAGGGCTTTCTAGTGGGCAGGGGGATATCTGAGGGCAGGGGTGAGGAGAGCATGATGAAAAGGCAGAACCTACAAGTGCCTGCACAGGTTTCCCACCACAAACCCACTTGTGGAGAGTAATCTAAGCCTCTTCGTTATTTTCAGATTAGCTGAAGTAGATAAAAGCTTGAAACCACAGACATGGTCAGAATGCAGTAGGCAAAATAGGATCCAACATACATTTTTAATGCTTAAATATTTTTATTTTAATCTGATTTCTTACTTTTGAGGCTTGACAACAAGTTTACTTTGGCTGGAAACACTAAAACTCATTGCTAAAGAAACGAGCCATCCTGTCCTCCTAGAAAAGCAGTCTTGAAGGCGCATACTTGCCTGAAAACCAAGCAATAGCAATAAAATGATTATGAAAGAAGATTTGGGCCCTACCACTGCTCTGGAAAAAAACATCCAGTTTTGAGTTTTCACAGTTGCATGTTAGTGGTACAACTTTTTTTCTTTCCTCCTTTATTGTTTAAAAAGCCCACAGAAGTAGCAGCAATTCCAGGAGTGCTGTACCTCAGAAACCCTCAACTCAGCGCACGCTGATCTGTGGAAATTTACTGTGTAATCACCGAAGCACAGGGAGAATGCTCTTCCTTCCTAATCCCTCACAGCTCTTGTACCGTAGGATTACTGCTGCTAACAATAGCATATAAAACATTCAGGAAGAAGCGTGAATTTTCCGATTTGATGGCCACTTTGGAGTGTGTAGCTCCATTTGATATTTGATGATGTCTCGTTGACAGCCCAAAACAGAAATGTGAAGATGTTCTCAGGAGGCTCAAACTTGTGCTCCCTGGTTACGGGAAATGAAAGCTTCATTTTGTGAAAAGGAAAAAAAAAAAAAGACAGAGCTTCCCAAAATATTTGATTTATAAAGCAGAATGAAACCACACCTGGGATGTTTGAAACCATGCTTGAGAATATGGGATTTGGGTCCTCACCGACTAATACAGCCCTGTGGCTAGTAAGTTACCCTAGGAAAAAAGAAGAAACAGCTCAGGTACCTGAATGGGTGTCCCCTGCACCACACACACCAGCCTTCTCCTGGCCCAATGAACATTTAATTACATACTCCGGATGAAGACAGTTGTTCCTGCAGCCTGTGCCCGGGGCATGCTCTGGGAGTGAGAGGAGCAGAGCCAAGCTTCTGAATCTGCTCAAACAAAGACGGTGCTTGAATCTCTGCTCTCTGTGCTTACCCCTGAAAAGGCTCTGTCAAACCAGGCACTTTCTCTGCCAGAAGTTTTGATAAAATTGTTTCTTGGGAACACGCCTGGCCAATCTGCAGTTTGCGCTTGATTTCCCTGGATATTCAAACAATCCAGCTACTGACAGGATGTTTGCTGGAAAAGAGTTCAGCAGTTCTGCAAAAAGCACTTTGGCACCCACCCAGCAAAGGAGCAGGAGTGTATTGGGTAGCTCATCTGAGCCATCAGGCCAAGGACCATGGCACCAGTGCAAAACACTTGTGTTTGGTGCATCTGAAAAAATGGATGCAAATCGTAAAATTGAGGGAGAAGGGGGAAAGAGCAGCTCAGTGCGCTCCTGAGCAAAGGGGAGCCCAGAGACCTGCAAGAGAAACTCAGGTGGTGGATCCTCCTGCCCAGGATGGTCAGGATGCCCAGGCTGAAAGAGGGACTGAGAGCAGGTTAACACCTACCCAACCTTCCAGTGAGAGGTGGAGGGATGCACTAAGGGTCCTGATCTAAACATCCAAAGGCTCCAGGTTTGCACGAGCCTCTGGGGAGCTCAGCATGGACACAGGGCACTGGGGAAAGGTTTCCTTGGGAAGTAAGAGCTTCTCTTGGTGAAGATTCTCCTCCCAGATGTTTTGCCGTAGGAAGGGGCATGTCTCCAAGGGCAGAGCTCTCTCTGGGGCTGTTTCATGCAGGGGTGGTAGCTGGGCACACTCTCCCATTTGGGCACAGTGTCCCGCTCTGCACTGACAGGCCAAGAGCTCCTCAGCTTTGCAGTGTGATGGGAAATAAGCCTTTAAATGACCTTGCTAGAGACTGTGGTGCCATTGCCAACAGTAGTAGGAACAATACTGAAACTAGAGCTCCTGAAGCTTCTTGAGTTCCACTGTCCTGTGTTTGCCACATGGGCACAAACCCTCTGTCTTTCCACCTTACCTGCACTGAAAACCATGGTGGGGATTTCAGGAAAGAAGGTGGGAGAATCCCACTGGTGCTGAGGAGAGCTTCACACAATAGCAGGGATTTTCAGGGACATGTGCAGCCTTGCTAGTGACTTTCATGCTGCAGGTGTCCTACCCATGTGAAGTCTGCTGCCACTGCCTCCCGAACGGATAGAGCCAAGGATGTGCTGCCTCTGCCCGTGCTGGCCCGGCGTGAGGAATTGTGATGGGAACAGGTTTGCTGTCCCAACCCTCATTTAGGGGACAGCCCACGCTCCTGCTCTCAGCTCCCTTTTAACATGTCTCCCAGTGCAGCTCCGTCTTGCTTTTACATGTAATTTCAGCAAAAGTGGTGTTTTCTCCCATATGCATGCTTCTTTCCCTCTCACACTGTGCATGGCCCTCTCACCAGCACTGCTGCATACTGCCAGAGGGGATGCACCAAACCCAGATCCTCTGCAGCGGCTGGACTGGAAGCCAGGTATAGGACAGCATCAGAGGGGAAAGCACCGCGTGTCCCTGAGGCAGGCTGGGGCATTAGCAAGGGGCAGCAGGCAACAGCAATGCAATGAAAGCCGCAGGTCTCTGCTGGTGGGCTGGGAATGCACAACAAAATGAGCCAGCAACGTGCCCTTGTGGCCAAGAAGGCCAATGGTGTCCAACTGCAGTCCAACTCCCCTGCTCAGCAGCGTTGCCCAGAGCACATCACTCAGGACTGCATCCAGGGGTGTCTTGAAAATCTCCAGAGGAGGGGACTCCATGACCTCTCTTGACAGCGTTCTAGGGCTCTGTTACACTGGAACAAAGTTTTTCCCCATATTTGAATGGAACTTCCCATGTTCCAGTTTGTGCCCATTGCCCCTCGTCCTATCGCTGGAAACCACTGAAAAGAGTCTGGCTCCATCCTCCTTCAACCCACCCTTTAGATACTTGTAAACATACATGAGGTCTCCCCTCAGTCTTCTCTTCTCCAGGCTAAAGAGCCCCAGCTCTCTCAGCCTTTCCTCAGAAGGGAGATGCTCCAATCCCTTAATCATCTTAGTTGCCCTACGCTGGACTCTCTCCAGCAGTTCCCTGTCTCTCTTGAACTGGGGAGCCCGGAACTGGACACACTATTCCAGTTGTGGCCTCCCCAGTGCAGAGCAGAGGGGGAGAATGACCTCCCTCCACCTACTGGCCACACTCTTCCCTAAGCAGCCCAGGATTCCATTTGCCCTCTTGGCAACAAGGGCACATTGCTGGCTCGTGGAAAGTTTGCTATCCACCAGGACTCCCAGATCCTTTTCCTCTGTAGTACTTCCCAGAAGATCCACCCCTAACCTATATTGGTGCCTGGGGTTCTTCCTCCCCAGGTGCAGGACCCTACATTTGCCCCTGTTGAACTTCATTAGGTTCTTCTCTGCCCAGCTCTCCAGCCTGTTCAGGTCATGTTGGATGGTGGCACAGTCCTCTGGAGTGTCAGCCAGCCCCCCCAGTTTGGTGTCATCAGAGAACTTGCTGAGGATACAGTCCTCAGGTCATTGATGAATATGTTGAACAGGACTGGGCTGAGTATTGACCCCTGTGGGACACGACTGGGGTCAAGCCTCCAACTTGACCCTGCTCCATTAATGACAACCCTCTGAGTTCTGTCACACAGCCAGGACTCAATCCACCTCACTGTCCCCTCATCTAGCCCACACTTCCTTAATTTTCTAATGAGGATGTTGTGGGAGATAGTGTCAAAAGCCTTGCTGAAGTCAAGGTAGATGATCTGCTGCTTTCCCCTCATCCAGCCATCTAGTTATAACGTCATAGAAGGCTATCGGATTGGTTGAGCATGAATTACCGTTGGTAAATCCGTGTTGACCACTCCCAGTAACTTCTTTACCTTCAATGTGTTTGGAGATGACATCCAGAACAAGTCATTCCATTATTTTCCCAGGGACAGAGGTGAGATTAATTGGGTCCTTCTTCTTGCCCTTTTTGTAGATTGGTGTGATATTTGCCTTCCTCCAGTCCTCAGGCACTTCTCCTGTTCTCCAAGACGTCTCATAAATGATGGAGAGTGGCTCAGCGATAACATCTGCCAGTTCTCTCAGCACTCGTGGGTGCATCCTATCAGGGCCCATGGACTTATGGTCCAGTTTGGCCAAGTGATCTCTAACCCAGTCGTCCTCTACAGAGGGAAAATCTTCCTCTCTCCGGACCACCCCCCTTGTCTCCAGGGTTTGGGATTCATGAGGGGCAGCTTTGGCAGTGAAGACTGAAGCAAAGAAGGCATTCAGCAGCTCCACCTTCTCTGTGTCTTCCACCACCAAGGCACTCACCTCATTCATCAGTGGGCCTACATTTTCCCTAGCCTGCCTTTTTTTATTGATATACTGAAAAAACCTCTTCTTGTTATCTTTAACTGTGGTAGCTAAGTTAAGTTCTGCTTGGGCTTTTGCCCTTCTAATTTTTCCCCTACATACCTTGATATTGCTCATGAGTAACCAACCCCTTATTCCAGAAATTGTAGACTTTCCTTTTCTCCCTGAGGTCCAGCCAAAGCCCTCTATTTAGCCAGACTGGTCTTCTTCCCCATCTGCTCATTTTATGGGACCTGGGGATAGCCTTCTTCTGTGCTTTTGAGAGTTCCTCCTTGAAGTATGACCAGCCTTCCTGGGCACCTTTGCCCTTCAGGACTGTCTCCCAGGGGACACACTCCCCACTATGTTCCTAAGCAGGCCAAAATCTGCCTTTCAGAAGTCCAAGGTGGCAGTTCTGCTGGCTCCTTTTCTTGCTTCTGCAATAATTGAAAACTCTATGATCTTGTGATCACTCTGCCCAAGACGACCTTGAACCTTTACATGCCCCACAAGACCTTCTCTGTTAACAAGCAGCAGATCCAGAAGGGCTCACTCACCAGCTGTGTTAGGAAGTTGGCTTCCACACACTCTAGGAACCTCCAGGATTGTTCCCTCTCTGCTGTGTTATATTTCCAGCAGATGTCTGGGAAGTTGAAGTCCCCCACAAGAACAAGGGCAAGTGATTGTGGGGGCTCTGCCAGTTGCTGAAAGAATGTTTCATTGACAGTTCTGGGCTCACCAGTTCAAGAAGGACAGGGAACTGCTGCAGAGAATCCAGTGGAGGCTATGAAGATGAGGGGCTGGAGCATCTCTCTGCTGAGGAAAGGCTGAGAGCCCTGGGGCTGTTCAGCTGCAGAAGAGCAGACTGAGAGGGGATCTCATCAATGCTGAGCAATAGCTAAAGGGTGAATGGGAAGTGGATGGGGCCAGACTCTTCTCAGTGGTGCCCGGGGACAGGACAAGGGGCAACGGGCACAAACTGGGACACGGGAAATTCCACCTGAACATGAAGAAAAACTTCTTTCCTGTGAGGGTGTCAGAGCCCTGGAAGAGGCTGCCCAGAGAGGGTGTGGGGTCTCCTTCTCTGGAGACATTGAAACCCCATCTGGACACGATCCTGTGCGACCTGCTCTGGGTGACCCTGCTCTGGCAGGGGGTTGGAAAAGATGATCTCCAGAGGTTCCTGCCAACCCCTGCTGGTCTGTGTGTCTGTGTAACCTTCATTAACTCCAGACATCAGGACGTCAAGGACTGAGCAGACTGGCACAATGCTTCAGCCATCTGCAGCTGCCCTGGGCTATTTGGGTAAGTGTGTGCAAGTCACTGCTCCCTCCTGCTCTGGGCAGACCCTGCTCCAGCACTCCAGCAGTGGCACACCTGGGGATGACACAGGGTTGCACCACTGGGACCTGGAAGGCCTGCGTGGCCATCAAGAATATTCCCAGGTCTCACTGTGATTGCAAGTCCATGGCATGATTTTGGGTCAAGCCAACTAGTGCTGTCAGAAACAGTTCCTAGAAAAAGTTTAAGGGCAGCATGGACTTGGTATCATTGCCCTGTGCACTTGGATGCATCCTTCCTGGGTTGGAGGATAAGAAAGTTTAATAGATTTTTCTGTGTCAATAGCCTCTGGGCCAGGAAACAGTGCCAGGCTTATTTAAATTACTGGTACAGATACAAGCACTCCGGCTGCTGGTAAATCCCTGACCATCCCCTTCTAGGCAGAGAAGCAGCCGTCAGGTTAGGAGTGGGGTGAGGGAGGGTCAGGGCTGCCCAGCGAGGCCCTTCTCCGTCCAGCTGGGCATTTCAAAGGCTGTTTTCTGCCTGGTTTTTCATCACCTGCCAGCGGGAACACTGCAGCATGCCAGGGTTACACAATCCTTCACTTAAGGAGCAGGCACTATGGCATAAGCTTTCCCATCCGTTCTCCGGACAAAAAGGCTCAGCCAGTTCTTAGAATACCTGAATGCATGATTCCTTTCATAACATCTCAAAAGTGTGTCCTGGGTGCAAGGAGTGACGGTCCTGGGGAAGTGCAGAGTGAGCCAAGAGGGGCCAAAGGGAATGGGCTGGAGCCGGAGCCTGGGATCAGTTTTCGTCTCCCTGGGCTTTTTTTCCCCCCTCCCTGTCCCTTTCGTCAGATCACACAACCTCACAGCGTGACCTTGAGGGAGGGAGTGAGGGAGATACAGCAAAATTTGTGCAGTGCAGAAAATATTGAGCTTGGAGCATTTGAGCCACTGTCCCAGGGCAACCCGAGACCTCTGTGGTTTGGAGGAGTCAGAGATAAAGGAGAAAAAAAAATATGGAGAATTTGAGGCCCATGAATGCTCCCCTCCCTGTGCTGAATTATTTTGCAGACTCAGCAAAACCCCCTTGCTGGAAAGGGCTGCCTGGGAAATCCCACAGGGTTTCAGACAAATTAACCCAGTGTTACCCTGAAACAAAATCGCTTGAGCATGACTGTGCGGGGAGAGAGGCGAGCAGCAGAGCGGGGGGATTGCCTCACGGCCAGGCACTGATCGATCTCAGATAATGCTGAAGGAAGGAGAAGGGACCTGCCTTTGTTCTTGTTCCCCTGGGGCTTCTGCGCAGGGCATTTCCCCTCTTCTTCAGGGACTTGCAGACGGTGACAGACACAAGCTGAGGCTCACGCTGGGCCTGACACAGTCGGTCATTTCCGTGGGGGTAAACAGGGAAGGGCTCCGCTCACACCAAATGTGCTATCTGAGCTGGAGAAAGGCCGATGCTGCTGGCAGGCCGCTGGTGGTCCCACAGCCACTGGCCCAGGCTGTGGTGAGTCCCATCCCGGGGCAGCAAGGGGTCTGTCAGCCCCGACCCAGCCTGTTTATGGCAGTCTGTCCCCGGCCCATCTGTGGGGGGGTTCTCAAACACACCCCCTACCCCATCTTCTGCCTGCTTATGCCTGGCCCCAGAAGCAGCAGCAGCAGAAGAAATAAAGAGGGTTGTTGACCTCAGTGCAGGGGCTGTGAGTGAATAAGGATCATGGCCAAGCGAGGAGAACCAGTTTCTCCACAGCAGTGTGAAGGGTGTGGGGCGTGTATCAGAGGATGGAACCCCCCCCCCAGACAAAAGAAAATGAAGAAATAATGCACCAAAATTTTCTTTCAATCACTCGGTGTGACTCAGAGGCACGGGAAGACCGAGCCTGGGAGAGGAGCAGTCGGTCACGAGCTCGGTCTGCCCAAGGAAAGGGAGCAATCTGCAGGTGACTACCCGTCCTCGAGCATCATCCAGGAGACCCATCAGGGACACTGACTAGCAAACAGACCCTGGGTAGCTGGAACTGTGTCCTGCTCTTGTCACTCATGGGTTCTTGGCTTGAAACTGCAGTGTCAGGCCCTTCCTTAACCCTCTCCTGACAGCGGGCTGCACTGCTCTCAAAGAGGGGTTCTGAGCTGCTTGGCCTGGTTCCTCAATGGCCGGGTTGGGAAAGGGCACTCAATCAGTGGGCTTCCTCCATATTGACATATTCCTCTGAAACATTTCAGTTCCAAGAAAGCATCGTTTTCAGAAGAAAAAAAATTCTATGAAATTTCCCAGCAAGATTGATGCCATGGCAGAGGTCTTGGCAGGGCATGAACCTTTGCAGCCGAACAGCTGTGCCTGCCCGAATGGCTCAGCCTGGCTCACTTCTCCCAGGACTGGATCGAAAGGCCACTGAGATAACTGAGCATTTCACCTTCAGCTTCCCCAGGAACTGCATCAGCTGTGCAGCTACTTGGAGGCTGAGGAGGTACCTGATCGCTTTTGGTCAAAGCACGTCTCTGCAATCAAAGTTTATAGAAGCTTCTCAGTAGGACGAATAGAAGAAACACAGAGACCAGGAAGCAACTGCCGAAACTGCCAGTGATTAAAATGCAATAAAATGTTTGCCTTCTGCAGCTGAGCAAGAAGTGTGGCATGTGTTTTGCTGAGGTAGCAGAAGTGGTTGTTTGTGTTCACTGAATGAGCAGCTAATGAAAAGCATTTCAAGCAGGAAGCAACGCTGATGAAGATTATGAGCCTGCTTAGATCTCAGAGAATTAAATGGCCTGGGCCGGATACTCCTGTTTTACACCTGATTTTGCATTGATCAAAGAGGATTTACTCTGCTCTACACCAGTGTGGAAAGAGTGGGAGCAGCCCTCTGTGCCAGAAGCTGCTGGGGAACATCCCCCTGCCAGGGTTACCTGTCAGCAGAACAAACCCTTTCCCCAGCCCTGGATGGGGCAGCTCAAGCAGCTCATGGTCCAGAGTGAAATTAATCTGGCAGCAGCCATTTGTGCCGAGGCCAGTCCCACAGGAGCAGCCGCCGAGAGGCGAGGGCTTCTGATGGTGCTAATTCCTCCTTGGCGTCAGGCTTGGAGGACTGCAAACGCTGCTGGGTCAGCTAAAGGGGTGGCTGGATCCACCTCTTCTTTATTTGGGTGCCTCTGCGTGCTCTCCCCCTCCTGTTGCTGTTATTAGCCCAGGTGGGCAGGCACGGGTCCCTGCTGTGCTCAGAGGCTGCAGAGGCAGGAGCAGGTGGCAGTTCCTGCCTGGAGAGGGTGCAGAGGAACGAGTTGAGGCAGACGCAGGCTGTGGGACAGGAGCAGGGGCAGGCGCTGGTCGGGACACCCAGGATGGTGACACCCCTCTGGGAGACAGGGGGAGCACGGGATGCTCATCCTGCTCAGCTCTGTTCGTTCCTGCTATCAGCTGTCTTCTGCAGAGGTAGAACTGAGCTACCAGCGTGTGACAACGTGCGATGTGTGAACAGACAGCATTTCTCCAACTGTGTGATATAGAAAGTGCTAACAAAGCTTGGAAAAACCATGAGGCCATTTGGGTTGGGAACAAAGCAGGGACGTACACTGGAAATTTTTGCATTTGGTACCTTCATGTGAAGCTCTGAAAATGAGGGGAGAGGAAACCAAGGTGTCCCAGCCTGCGAGGTAGAAATGCTTGCACAGAGCAAGAGATTCTACCTTGAACAAAAGGCAGGGAGAATCTGTGGCCAAGGCTGTGGCACATAATCAGCCTTGGGATGCCCATGTCTCCCTGACCACCAGCTGGGTGCGTGCAGCTCCCCTGGGCTGTCCTGTGGGGTCAGGCAGGGCACTGGTCCAGCATTCACGTTTTTTTTTGCAGATTTGTTTTCAGGCAGAACAAGCCTCTAACCCAGCTCCCCAGTGGAGGGAGCATCACTGTGAAACTGGGGTGGCTTTGGCAGAAGGTGGCATCTAGGAGACAAGAGCTGGCTTTCTGGCAGGTACCTTCAAAGCCTGTGTTTTCTTTCATGGTTTGGTTTTGATTACACAGTCAACCGATCACTTAGCTTGAATGCATTTGTCTCCCATTTTGATCATTAGTAACTGGATGGGGGCTCCCAGGAGCAGTTTGTGGTGAGCAGCAGGCTGGGAGTCAGTGTGCTTCCTGTCACCCAGCAAGTCAGCCGAAAAGGCCAAAGGTGTTGAGGAAAGGTGTTGCTGGAGGGTGTGGACCATTCTGGGGCAGAGCAGGTCATGGAGACACAACTCATGACAACAAATGAACCCATTTTGTCTCAGAGAATGCTTTGGAAGTGAGTAGCAAGCTTGTCCTTGAAGTGCCACCCTGTGCGGGTGTTTCCCTGTCAGGACCAGGGTATGAAGGCTGCCTCTGAGAGAGGGGAGCTGGGGGCAGGTGGTGTCAGGGTGGGAGCTGGTGCCCAGCAAGGCTGCTTGCTCACTCTCTCTGGTCTGCAAGGTCATGCCCACCATGAATTTAGTTGCCCTGGGGGGTGGACAGCGTCAGTCAGTTTCTGTGTCCCCCTTCTCCAGGGAGATTTTTCAATGGTAGAATTTGCTTTGGAACCTTATTATTCCCCAGCATATTCTTTTAAAGGTGGTCTCTGTTCACACCCCTAGTTGAATGATCAGGGCAGAGTGAGATGCTCCAGGGAAGTTGTGCCCTGAGATGGACTCTGATTTCTGGTCAGCTGTCTAGCACTTTGTTAATTTTTCCCCAGAATAATGCAGAATCACGCAGCATATCTGAGAGCAGTATCTGCCTGGGGTCTAACCACAATCATTACTGATATTTTGTTTATTCTTGGTGCTAGTAAAACCCGTTGTGTCTCTTTTGGCAAAAGAATGTGGATTGCTTTCCAAATATGGAACCATAAAACAGCATCTTCACTCTGAAACCACCTCCTGCCTTGCTGGATGCATGCGAATCAGCCTCCATGTGCAGTCAGTGACATCTGGCAGCTTCACTGTCACCTCGTTAGGAATTTTCTGCAGGGCCAGGTAAACGGAGGAGACACCCACTCACCGTCTGAGTTGCTCTGTGTTCTCACAGCTCTGTGTGGCTGTGCTGCTCCCAAAACCATCGGCAAATTTGGGTTGGGGTAGCCAAATGCCAGCAGAGTGTGTTGTGCATGTCTGTCCCATCCTCCTTGGAAGGGCAGGGCTGGGATCCTTACAATACTCTCCAGACTCTTCCACACCATGGCTGCAAGTCTCTCCTAGGCAGCATATTACAAAATCATATGTGTGTACAAACTTGTTTGGATAAACATTCCCTGCCTCATCTCTTCCCACTCCCTTCAGGGCAGGAGGTATAAGTCATCCTTGACAGCTGGTTCACGTTGCAAACCCTAGTGTGCTGTTCAGCTTTGCTGAAGGTGGGCAAGGTGCCTTCTCAGGCTAAAAGTTGGCAAGGATTCATGCATTGTAAAATCTCAGCTCAGCCAAAACCCCAGAAGGATTCCTGGTAAAACAAGAGCAGGCTTGTCTGCTCAGCCTGACGCTAAGAGATACTAACATAAAGAGCAGGGTAGCAAAGCACATCTAATGGATAGAACAACAGACTCCTAGGGTTGCTCACATGTAAATCTTGCAAGACACAGAAACACAGTCCAAAACAACAGTCCATAGTTATGATTTCTCCAGCAGCCAGTGCAGCATTACACACTGATGGTGTGTTTTGGCAAGTATCAGGCTGCCAACTAAAAAGCATGTGTGCTTTCTCACTCATGCTTACATGCTAAGAAGGTCACCACTGAGAATATTTCTGGTGCATCAGCTTCCCCATGTGCTGCCAGGTGTGTCAGGCCCAGGCCTGGAGAACTGTAATGCTGTCCCTGCCAGATTCCACAGCTTGGCTGGGATCTGCTGCCGTGTGGTTGCATCCAGCATCCCATTAAGGCTCATTGCTGGCTTCCTCTGCCTGCGAAATGGAAATGGTTATCATTATCAGCCTGGATGCACCTGCATGTTCCAACACTGACGTGCTGGGTGGTTTTGTTAAACAAGTTAAACCAACCCGTACTGCAGAGCACACGCTGGGGAAATTCAGTTCACCTGACTCCAGCTGTGAAAACGCCGTCAGCTGGTCTGAGAAGGCTGTCTCACATCCCTCTGCAATCAAGGGAGAACAACATAAACTCCTGAGGACAGCACCTTACTGGTGCCAATTGCCAGCTTATCCCAGATAATTTTTGATGCAATCTTGGTGTGGCAGATGGGAACAGCAAATCCATTGGCAAGACTCTGGTGCAGCACAACTCCTCTGAGAACATTTTTCTGGTTAGGAGCTGAAATGTGACCATAGCTCTTTCCTTCCAGGCTCCATAATGTTCCCCATACAATTGCAATCCTTTGCAGCCTTCATCTTATCGGCTAAACAGGCCAAACCCATGTATCATCTGCTCTAAGAAAAAGGTTTCTTTGCCCGTCATTACAATCGCAGTCTCAGTTCTCTTAAGAGTTCATATCTTACTGAGCAGATCTGGTCTTGCTGATGCCTTATACAATGTCTTTCATAATTCTATTTCATCATTGGAGATATCTCTGCTGACATATTGGGATCACATTAACTGTGCCATACTGATGGGTGCAGGGTTTCTGAAATACCTTATATCCCAGGCATTTTCAGCTTCTGAGGACTTGGGTAATGTTCTTGCCATCACTTGACTTTGCCTTAGTAAAGCTGAGCATCACCCAGTTTTGCATGTGTGAGGGACAAATATATACAAGAAAGGGGGGCGATACCCTGACTGTGTTGTACAGCACTTTGCCTCCATATGGGCCCTTGCCAGCAGCAGGGGTAGGTTGTTGGAGCCTCAGTCACTGCCCTGAGTCTGTTATGCTCAGTGATACTTGGAGAGAAGGACAGGCTGAAGCAATTTAGCTTCCCCATTTCACCTAGAAGGGTGAAGTTTGGGCCAAGATGAAGCCATTCAAGTTGTCCCCAACTGAGAAAGTTCTCAATTAGCAGATTCCACACACCATGAATTATTTGGGTTCAGAGTGTGCCTGGAGGTCTCTGGTCCAACCTCCTGCTCCAAGCATGGCTCATTTCAAATTGTGTAGAACCCTCAGTTTCTCAGGACCTTGTTCAGCTGAGTCTGGAAAATCTCCAAGAAAGGAGACTCCACCATCTTTCTGAGGAACATCATAGAAGATGGCAGAGTGTTTGAAATGTCTCTTGGAAAAGGCAGGCCTCAAGACTTCCCTGTGAGGAGAAGAACTAAAACAATTTCCCTAAACTTCAGCATTGCTGAGCAGATCGGCAGCAGCATAATTTATAATTTATAGGTAATTTCTAAATACCATGCTTAATGTTTAATATCTAACCTGAACTGTGTGGGGACTCATGCATGGAGAACTGGAGAAGGTGCATGCACCATGAATGTTTTTAAAGTATGAGGTCTGCGGAGTTTAAATGCCATCTTGAAAATGGTTTGGGATGTAAGGAAATACTTCCCTGCACCCGATAGAGAATTCAGTGGAGTTTTTCCTAATGCCCACAAGAAGCAGAACAACTGGATGTCTTCTCTGTGCCCATTTGCAAACTCTCAATTTATTTGGTCTTCTATAATAAAACACTTACCAGCTGGTTGGGCTGAGGACTGCTCTTGAGTACACAAAAAAGCAAGCCTCACCTTCATCTTCGCCCGCTCCCACATTGGTGGAACCAAGAAATTTCCTTGCCTCCTAGGTCAGGGAAGAACATAGATGTCCTGGGTATGAAGCAGGGAACTAGGAGAGGACAGCATCTTCCAACTACTATGAAGAAGTCAAAATAGCTCTTGTGGAGCCCCCTCAGCCTCTGACAGGGCTTTGGAAGGCCACCAGCCGTGAGATCAACTTGCAGCATGTTAAGGCAGGGGAGAAAAATGGCTGGGGCTCCTTGGAGAGATAGGGTTGGGCTGCCACAGGTCCTGTCAGTGTTTGAGGTTGCTCTGAGTGTGCCTGGAACCAGTGGTGTGGGCTCTCAGAAGACAGATTTAGAGATTTAGAAGTGAGATAGGTTCTGGAGGGTGGCAAAATGGACCGCAAACAGTCCCAGGCAGCTAGTTGTCTGGGTGGCCATGGACTGCACAGCCCCCGATCAGCCTTTTGTGACAGTGGCTGCTGGGTGGAGAGGCTTGGTGGGCAGAGAATTGGTGGACACACTTAGAATCATAGAATGGTTAGAGTTGGAAGGGACCGTAAAGATCATCCAGTGCCACCCCCTGCCCTGGGCAGGGACACCTCTCACCACACCAGGTTGCTCCAAGCCCCCTCCAACCTGGCCTTGAACCCCTCCAGGGATGGGGCAGCCAAGCTTCTCTGGGCAACCTGGGCCAGGCTCTCACCACCCTCACAGCAAAGAAGTTCTTCCTGAGATCTCATCTCAATCTCCCCTCTTTCAGGTTAAAACTGTTCCCCCTCACCCCACTGCTCCACTTCCTGATGAAGGGAAGGAAGGGCTTTTTTCTTCAGCACATTCACCATTCAATCACTTTTCCTGCCAGAAAGAAATTTTCAGCACTAACAAAATCAGATGCCTTTGGCTTCATGAGATTGGTCAGTTGATAAGAGCTGTTGGCCTGGAGACGCTGCCAATGCCCGCCTCCCTCAGTGCTGGGAAACAGCTGGTAAGTCCTGGGGAAAATGTCCCGCTCACAGTAGGCTGGAAGAGGCTGTTCCTCTTACTATGGGGGTGGCGGAGCTACCCCTTGAAGGATGGTGCTTGGAGGATCTGCATGGTGTGACAGTGGTTTTAGGAGCCCTCACTTCTCTGCCTGGGGCAGGCAGGGCAGTGGGAGAAAGGCAGCAGGACCTCCAGCCATATTTTTCATAAAATCATATAATGGGTAGAGTTGGAAGGGACCTTAAAGATCACCTAGTTCCAGCCCCTCTTTTTTGACTCCCTCCCTTCATCTCCTGGGGTGAGGGCCAGGCAGGGCCCTCCAGAGCCGCCATCACAGCAGCCAGAAGGGGAGGAGGATCTGGAGGTGGTGCAGGATGGATGCCATAGTCTGTGTGGTGAAGCCCAGCAAAGAGGGGTGCAGGAAGGACTGTGCTCTGAGCGACCAGCCCCTGGGAAGATTCCAGGCTATGTCTGCTTCCCACAGGCAGGATCATAGTGCACTTGTGGTTTTAATGGAAAAAGAAATCAATGGAGACAATAGCCCATCAACACAGCCAGCAGTGCTAATGGGAAATAAATCTGGTAGCAAATGTCACTATGCAGAGGGAGGTGTTTGGGAGAGGTTTCTGTAGGGCCTAGGGATTGTCAGGCTTGTCCGTGTTTTCCAATCTGACCTGGTTTCTCTAACTGTATGCAGACCAGATGTGGACACTATTATGAAGTTTTGGAAGACAAGGGACTAAAATACTTTTTATTTTACTAGAAGTATGATCCAAAAATTGTCATTATATATGTGTCTTGAAAACCTGAGCTGCAAACATTTGGTTCCTATGAAAGGCTGAAACAAAATATGCATTCAGATTAATTTTCAGGTGTAAAAATCTGTCTGATGGCGTCTAGCAAAGCTGAAGGTAGCAAAGCTATCGGGACATGCCATAACAATCAGAAGGGTTTGTCATACCCTAGAGAGAACAGGACACACATTGATGACCTGTGTCCACTTACAAAGCCCTCACCGTGGGAGCCATGCAAAACCGAGAACAACTTGTTCAGATCCAGCTAAGAGCTGAAATTTGTTGCGGTTGGGGCCCCCCAGAGCCGAACAAGGGCTGGCTTGGCAGATTTTTGGCATTTTCAGCTGTAGCCAAGAAGGAACGGCTGCTGGTCTCTGCCCTGGGGCTGCGTGCTGGAAATACATCCTTGTGCACCCTCCTTTTTGCCTACATCTACAGTCCAAAGTGGCAAAATTCAAAAGAAACAAAGTGCAAGGAACATGAATGACAGCCTTCCTCTGAAATAAAATGGTATTCATTGCTGCCAAAGTACTTGTAACTGCCAAACCTTAATCAACCACTTTCTAAGAGGGCAGCGGAAGCCCAAAGCTCGTTGACAAACATGTTGGTTACATTCACTTTTTAAACAGTTGCTTGTGACAACCCATTTGAAGGGGATCATTTCATGCTTGCAGTATTCTCTCATATTTACTCATCTTTCCCTTCTGATTTCAAAATTTCAAAACTTCTGGCATCATTTTCTTGGTCCCTGGGAAGACCAAATAGCTTTTTAACCCATTTCTCTGTGCAGATCCCAGCTGTTTCTCCTTTTGACACATGCATTTGACACTGAACTCTTTGGTTTCATCTTGATTTCAGACTCCTTCTCTGGAGTCAGGTTCTAGGTCCATCTCCATCAGGATGGACCTAAGCTTTGCCAACAAAAGGTGGAGATGAGTTTTGATATCAGTCCCAATGCTACTGCTTAGCTATCTGTTTAGTCTGTTGCATCTCATGAATTCTGCTAAAAAAAACCCCAAATTCAGGACAGAGCTAGAATCCCAGAGTCCCAGCCCTGTCTCAGGTACAGGAAACCCAACCTAATTCAGAGTGGTTTTCTTGCAGAACTGCTTTTCTGAGGCAGAATGTAATACAAGCACAAATTTTACAAAGTCTATGGGACTCAGCTGTTGTGCTGGCCAGTGGCTCATGAAGCCACTGTTGATTCCCAGGCTGGTGATTTTAGTTTTATCATTTCTTGTATTTTTCTGAAAACTGTGGACCAATTATTTCTATGGCACCAGGGAATTCCTCCTGTGCACCTATACGGTTCTCATGGTTTCAGCTTGACGAGACATGATTCATGGCAGGATCAGAGGTTTGTTTTACTGGCTTGCTCCTGGAGCAGTGATGGACCTTCATTCTTTGTACTGGTGCCACCTTTTGAGAGAAGTAACACATTCACCTTTTTTGATAGAGTCCTGGGAACCAGGCTCAGATGATGCCGTGCTTCAGAAAACACAGGAATTTTCTGAATTCTTTAAGTCAGAGTCTCAGCAGTGGTGATTGGGAGGGACCTCTGGAGATCTCTTGCTCAAGTTGGGCCAACATCAGTCCATGTTTTCCAAATGTCACTGTTGATAACTACTGCTCTGCTCTTCTTGTTCCCTATTGTTTACCTGCCTGACACCACTGCACGTTCACCTCTCCCAGCTCACAAAGACTCGGCATAAAAAACCACTTCTAAGCCTCACCCCTTCTGAAAACACCTGCTTCACTTGGAAATCCATTAATCTGGTGTATCCTAAATCCTTCCTTAGTGTCACATGGGCAAGTCTCAGCATCTTTGAGATAAGAACAAACCAGCTGCTCAGGGCTGAGGGCCAGTGATTCCTTCAGATGGGAGCACCCGCTTCACTCCTTTCTACCTGGTGCCCCCAAGGAAGGATCAGGTCCCCACTGTACTGTATCAACAGATGCTCTCCAGGAAGGTCAGCTCTCTGGAGAGGACTCCACATCTTGCCTGGACCCTCTGGCTTTGGCCATCTTTAACATTTACTGGACCTTTACGGCCCCCATTTTCAGTTTCTCCAGGGTATTTTCAAGAGAGTTGGTGGTTACAGTGCCGTATCAGCAATGTGGGTTACACATTTCATCCTAGGGCATGGGCCACTGGGGTTTGCCAGAGCCAGTGTTTGCTCTGTTTATAGTCCTACAAAGCCTCATGTTTCTCACAAGCTGGGGCTTCACCGACCAGGCATCTTCAGAAGGCAGGCTTCCTTGGAACCCTCTTCCTAAAGGTGCATCAGATCCCATCTCCTGATTTCTCATGGGATTCACATCTCACAGGAACCTCTTTTTTATAAATCCCGTGGAACAGCAGCTTGCCCTGGGGGCATGCAGGTTCTCCACACACCCATGAGAAGCCTTCACCCATCCCACTGGTGAGAAGGGAGAGGCACCACGCTGTGCTGATAGTGTCTCAGGTAGGCTTCCTGTGAAAACCTGGTGGTCAGTCTCCAACCATGAGACATACTGAGACTATTGAAGAGGTAATGATCAACTACTATATAACATAGGCCTGTGAGGCCTTTGGAGGGTTGGGATGCTCTCAGGGTGTCGGCTGATGGTGTTTTCACTGGTGGCAAAGTTGGTTTAAGGATTTCCCACCCCCTGGCTGCTCGTTCCTGCTGTAGCTTGACGTTCTCTCTGCCATGCAGGGTGCCTTCTGACCAGACCACTGACATCAGCCAGGTGTATAACAATCGTCGCTCCCAAATATTCTTTTTATGTGACCATGTATGCCATCCAAATTGCCACACAGCTCCTCAGACAGCTGTATTGACACAAGTGAAGGGGTGGGGGTGGGAATTTCTTAAACTGGCTTTGCCACTGAAAAAATGTTGGTGGCACCACACCCTCCAGCTGCCTGAGAATAGAGTAATCGGGAAGGTGGCAACTCAATCAGCCGCCTGGCAGGAGGGCAAGCCTGGTGTGAGAAATCAGCATATCACAAAGGCTTTGTGTATTCCAGCACCCTACAAGCTTCAACAACGTTTCATTTGCATTCACAAACAGGAGATTGAAGCCAAGCTGTAAATACCATAAATTTCCTAAATTGATTAGTTAGAATGAAGCAAAGAGAGGGAATGAGGGAGGCTGAATTGCTTTGAGCCCTGAACCTACACACTCAGGGCTGTTTGTTGGCCCTGACTTGTGCCTGGAGCTACAAGGACCAGAGGAGGGTCCATGCTAGGACTAGCAATAGGTGGGATGTGTCTATCTCACAAAAGCGTTGCCCCTGATAAATAAACATTTTCCCCATGTATTTATTCAGAAATCTTCTACTGAAGTGCTCTGCAGTGGGGCTTGGTTGCATTAAACCCAAATTGCTCTATGCAAAGTACACATTTGCCCTAAGTTTTGCCAAACATATTTCCCTCAGGAAAATGCAGATCAACGTGTCCTACCTGGGTTGCAGGGAATGTACTGCAGATGTCAGGTGCCTCGTGATCTAGTTCAGTGCCCATACCTAAGGAAAGCTACACATCCCACGGTCCTTCCCAGCCATGACATTCCCGGATTGCACAGCAGTGACATATTTTCTTCCCAGAGACTGGAGCTGTGAGCTGGAGCTGTGTCCATCAGTTTGTTCCACGTAGATGCTATCTATTTTTCCTTCCAGTTAGTTTACAAAGTGATGAACCAGATTGTCTCCTCCTTTAAACCAAAGGGACTAGGGTAAGCAGAGAAAGTTTTATGCTGGCTCTACAGGGCATAAGCTGTCTTTCCAAGGACAGTGTTTCATGCTTGGATGTGCTGCTAAAATCTATCATCGACTTACACCTAACTTGTTTTCACTGTGATACTTAAGGATTTCAAAAGCCTCACTGTCACCTATTGTTCTGACCCATTAACCTTGCTCTTATATACCTAAGCATACCCAGCACCTGAAGTTCCAAACCTTGGAAAGCTGGAAGTGCTCAGAAATTCTGCCTGCAGTCCTACCATGTATCATGAAAGCCTTCTGTGGTCCCATCCAACATGAACTATCCCATGATCCATGTTCTCATGTCTCTAAAGAGTTTAAGCATTTGCCATGCTTATCTCTGATACTACTGCCTGCTGGGAAAAGCAAGAGATGCATTCACAGTTTTGCAGCCAAGGACACAGCTGGCAGCAAAAACAAAGAAAACACGATTTTGGATCACACTGAACCTCATGGATCTTCATAGCTTCCCTCATAGGATGGACAAATTGCTTTCATGTGGTGCTGGTCTAGGAGAAAGCTGAGATGACTGGCTTAGAGCTGGCACCACCTTAGAGGCTAAGGTTGGATGAGATGGGTGCTGGCTCCTATAGCCCTGCACTGAGGCTGTGCAGGTAATAGGAATAATAAAGCATCAGGGTGATCAGACTTGGTATTTAAGGTCTTTTCTGATATACCCTTGCATGGCATGTGCAGACAGGCAGTGTCCAGTCCCTGGTGTGCACCTGCCCAGCTGCAGCAGCTCCCTGTGAGCGCTGCCTGCTTCGAGGTCCCAGAGCAGGCTGGGGAGTGATGGTGCCTGGCAAAGGACTCAACAGACTGGCTGAGAACTTCCCACAGGGGTCTGTCACCCAAACTTCAGCCCAGGGCCCCACAGGGCCAACACTACCCCACTCAGGCCCTGGGGCTACCATAAGCATGTGATGTGGCATAAAAGATGCTCCATCTCTATCTGGGGTGATGGGAATGCTCTGGTGTACTTATGAAGGGTATCACAGATGTCTATGAGTGATTATCAGCTTTCATTAACCTGCACCAGAGTAAAAGGGTGTGCCCAAGCAGCAGCTCTGCTGAAGCTGCCTTTATGTTGGAAGGAAAGGACTAGCCTGATGGTAGAGGACTGGTCACACTGGTGTGACAGTGCTGCAGGACTTGTCCTGCCCACCATGCTCAAAATGGGCTGAATACACAAGAGGGGTCCAGCAGTCCCAGGAATCAATCTAACATGTAATAAATCAGCAAAGTTCAACAATGGAAAGTGGGAATCAAACACTCTGAGACCAAAAGTGAGGCACAGTCTTTAATAGTAAAGGTAATTAGACCTTGGAAGACACTCACAAAGACTGTGATGGACTCTGTTAGCAGAACTGTTAAAGGTCATGTTTAGTTGGGACACCGGAGAGATAAGGTGGAAAGACAATTGCAAGGAAAAGTGCTGTGCTGCTTGGGCTCTGCAGCAAGACTGGGTGTGAGGCTGTGGGCTGGCACCAATGCTGGCAAAGCAGCCTGAGCCGTGCCCCCTGCTGCCACCGGCTGCGGGGACCCCCGCACCCCAGATGCTGCCACAGCCTGCCCCCCGGGGACCTTGGGGTGCTTTCCCCACCCCCCCCTCCCCCCAGTGTCTTCTGTGTCCCCAGCGGGGACCTCTGCATGATTTTGGTTCCTTTCCTGTGATCTCCCTGATCCCCATCCTTCCCATGTGGTCAGGGCCAAATGCAGCTCCAATGTGCATGGTCAGAGTGTTGTGTAAGAGTAGAAAAATCAGTAAGATCTGGAGTCAGCGTCAGTCACCCTTCAACCCTGATGCTTGGGCACTCCTTGTCCTTTCCCCACCCGTTATCTGGATGTCCCCTGCCCCAGGAAGTGTGTTTCCTCCCTGTGCCCAGTGCCTGCATGTCACTGCTCTGCAGGCAGGCAGAGCTGGTCTGTGTGCGATGGTTGTATGCCACGCTGGCCAGTGCCAGGCTGGTCTGTGCCACACCACTGAGTGCCAGTCCAGTCCATGCCACGCTGGCCAGTGCCTCGCTGGTGCAGGTGACACATGGCCTGCAGCTCCCCCGAGAGCAGACCCCTTAGATCTGACCAAACTGTGATGGCTGTGCCAGGGTGTCCCTTGCAGGTGAGGTACCGCTGATGGACTGAGGGAGGCTGATGGACTGATGGAGGCTGATGGACTGATGTCTCCCCTGGGGCTGATGGCTCCCCTTCTCGCCCTCGGTAGCCCTGGGTGTGCCTGGAAGCAGAGCTCAGCTCTGAGGAGCCCGCTGTCATCAGCATGGGCAAGGGAGCATCACAGCGGATGTATGTTTGCCAGCTCCTCTGCTCAGCTGTAGGAATGGCAGCAAATGCATGTAATTCATATTTTGTTGGCAATCTACAAGGCAGGGCAGCAACATGCTGTGCAGCAGCTAGAGCAGTGTTGTTTCCTTTCCTATTGTTTCTCTTGTGCTTGGTTTCCCACATTTCTGGGACAGGGACAACTCAGAACCAGGGAAACAGGGTCTTCACGAGGTGAAGCATCATTTTAATGCCTTTGTAGAGAGGTTAATTCAGGGACAGTTTCCAGCTACTTGGAAACTGGAAGTTCACGTTGTGCATTGACAGCTGAACTGAAAAGGAGTGTCTGCACTCTGTCATCTCTCCTGTTGCTCTTGTGGTTTGGTTTTTTTTTTTTTTTTCCTCTTGAACGCAACTAATCTATCACTGACATTATTTTGCACATCTGAAAATGCTAATTTAGCACTCTTAGAGCTGACATAGCACCCGAGAGTGTCCAGCTGCAGGGTTGGGGAAGGGAGACGAGAAGCAAGAAGAGAAACATTAAAAGCCATTTGGGAACCAGCAGCAGCCCAGGCAGAGAAACCCGCTGGTGGCTACCAGCAAGAGAAGTGAGCCCACACCTGAGGTTCATAACTGAATGTGCCTCCACTGATCTCAACCCTGGTGCAGTAGCTAATAAAATAGTACAACATACAATGAAATATCAGTTCCAAAAGTCACAGATTGCAGCAGTTACTCTGCAGCTACAAGCAGCTGTGTGGCCTTAGTGAAAATGGATTTAACTTGAGTTCTTCTTCTCTTATTATGTATTTGTTATGGGAACTTGAAAATCATTTTAGCCTGGAGCTTTAGTAACATCAGAAGGGAGTCCATGCACTTGCTAAATGCCCCATGATTTTGCAATTTTATTATTTATTTTTTTTGTATAGGAGTAGGTAATTAGGATTTAGATTTCCTTTCTAAGTTTTTAATATTTAATAAGATTAACAGCTCTCTCCACATGGTCGAGAAATGCATCAAAAAGATATAAGGATTAATATAAACAAATATATATAGAAAAACTCCACTGCTTCTCTCCTCAGAGCCTCAAGGGTTTAGCTGTCCTGCTGATCCCATCAGTGCTGTCACCAGCGTTCAGAGTCCTGAGCGCTTCTGGGCCATTTCTTTAGGCATTTTGATTGTTATGGAAATAGGGCAGTGTTTCATCATTCAGGGCAGTGATAACACAGGTGTAGGGGAAGTGGATTTTATGCAAATATTTTGTTTCTTCCTTGTAGCAGCCTGAACATATCTCTCAATTTCACCAGCTCTGGAATCCCGATGGTCCCCATTCCCGGGCAGCCAGGTGCGCCCGTGGTTGGCACCAGCCATGGCGGGGACTGGATTTGATGACAACACGAACTCCACGGCTTCAGGCACTTCCTCAAAAAACAATCAAAACTTGGTTGAAAAGTGGGATTTCCAAGAAAAAGAATATTTGGGGTAGTTGAAATTTGGTTTCGGTCTGAACCAGGCTGAAACTGAAACTTTTTTACATTTCCTTTGAATGAGGAACACTCCAGATGTTTCCAGGGTTTCGAGACTGACAGCCGTCCACCAGTGTCACTGCCAAGGGCAGCAGCTGCCCGAGCCCGGTGTCCCAGCACCTGGGGGAGCCCCAGTGTCCCCAGTTGGAGGTCACCAGCTGGAGACAGGGCTTTGTGGCAGGGCTTGCTGACCAGGTGCTGTAGACCTGCAGTTCTGAATGCTCCAGGTCCACCTAAGAACTAGAGAGCTTTCCCCAAACTATGAGCTTCACAAGAAAAAGTGTGGGGCTTTGTGAATTGGTATTTTCCAGCTCACCCTGACACACAGCAAACAGCAGCTTCATTTGCTAAGAGGCTGTGAACCACAACTCTGAGTGATGAGGAGCCACGAGCAGCCATCACCTGCAGCGCCAGCAGCCCCACCGCAGCCTGGCCAGTCAGTGTCACCCTGGTCACCACAACCAAACTGCTTAAGTCTGCTCTGAAAAAACATTACAGTTTCCTCAGGATTAAGTTTCATTTTCATAGTTGGTGGTTTTTAGGAAACTTCTCCAGTTTCTTGCCAGGCGAGAGTCTTTATTTTCCTATGAAATATATCGCATAATCAGCTTGTTTTGGTCAACTTATTTTCTCTGCATTCTGTAAAGTTTAAAGATAAGAAATCTTATAATAACTGTAATTCTTTGAAGAACACTGAATTATGTTTTTTTGCAGATAACACAATATTAAGATATGGCGTACAAACAGTCACTTCTCAAATACTGCAATAAATCTGTTGAGGATCTGCTGAATATTTCAGTGGAAGACATATCTGGAAGATCTCCACAGATATCAAGACCAGGAGAGACGACTCCAGTTGCTTATGTGACTGCCTAAACTCATGGATTCTCCCAATTCTTTCCCTGAGCCAAATGCATCTGGCACACTTTTGAAACCCTTGGATTCCTTGTATGCAGATATTACCTGCTGGAAAAAGCATCACATGCCAAAATCAATTTTTTTGAGGTTGCTTATTTTCACTCTTAATTACAATTTATTTCCACTTTGAGCTTTTCCGGCTTTAGCTCACAGGCAAGTCTCACTTCGCAGCACCCTCAATTCACCCTTTAGTCTATTCACAGATAAATTATATATGCTGAACATCTCACCTCTTTCGCCACAAGGCAGATTTTCAAGAATTTGCTGCATTCTTTTGAAATTTACCCTATTTACTGAGTATCATTAATCTGGCCACTCCCATCTCTGAGTATGTGACAGCCATTCCTTGAGATTCCCACTGTTTAAAGCAGGGTGACAGCTCTCTAATTACCTCGTGCCTCTCTGCTGATCTTATGCAAAGACTGCCAAAACATTTGTTTTCTCCCAGCCTTGCAAATCTTTCGTGGCATCCCTAGATTTATCAAAAATATCATCATCCTATGAGAGCATCCCCTTCCAGACCCTTAGTTGCAGATTACTGGAGCTGTTTAACTTTGAAGTTTTTAAGCAATCAGCTAAACTTTGTTTTTCTCAATTGCAGTTTAACACCCTCGTTCTCTTAGGGGTGGAGCAGAAAATTCTGTGTTATCTCACTTTCTTTCCAGATATTCACAAAACAGTTTACTGAATTCCTTGGAGCTCTGTTAAGCCCGGGAGACAGCTCCTAACAACCTGATCATTTCCATCTAGTTACAGACCTGAGAGATCTTCACCCTATGTGTTTGCTTCAAGTATACTTCAGCAATTCCATCTCTTTCTTCTTCTCCTTGTGGCTATTTGATCTTCATTTGTTTTGTAGTCTGCTGAATGCGTTCTGACAATGGATTTTATTTTCTGTCCACACTATGCTTTCCCACACCCATAAGGTGTCACCAATATCCAGGCTGAAAGCCAGCAGTCAGCTGAGATTGTTGATGATAAGGCAGGAATCCAAGGACTTTTATTTCACATGTGATTTCGTGGCCAGGTATTCAGGGCTTGTGAAAGCTCTTCTTAGCCACCAAAAGGACTTAAAAATCGGATTTTTAAATAAACCTTGATCATACATATATTGACTTTGACCCCAACTCATACCACGTGGTGGCCATATCCTGTGAGGACACACAGTGGCTGGCGTCCACAGCCAGACGCTGACACCATCAGGGTCCTCTGAGCTGTATTATCCCAAACCTTCATCGTTCATTTGCTCACTGACCTCCCTGGCTTGTCACTTTGTCCCAGGTCTCCTCTCAGGACAAACCTGTCCTTCAGACATCACCAACTCACTTTTCAGGGCAGAAGGGAGAAGAATCACATGGGGTCATGTATATGGTGTGTCTGTGTGTGTTTTGCTGGGTGTCTCCTACCTGTTCTCCGTCACAGGGTGCAGAGGAGACCAGGGAGCAGGTACACAGCCGGGTGGTGACAAGACAGGGATTTCTAGGGACCAGGGGACGGAGCAAATCTTGTCACAATCCCCTAAGTCTCTGCACTGAAGCCAGCCTGATGGGAGGCAGTCACTGTGCCAGGTCACAGCAAGAACATCCTTAGAAATCCCAGCCATCCTGCAGCCCACCAGCTATTTGCCCCTCCCAGGTTCCCAGTAATCAGCTAAGCAGAGAGGCTTAACATAAATAGCATCCTATCTGGGCAGCCAGCCCAGGCCATAGGTGTGCGTGCGGTGTCAGGCTCCTCCAGCCCTACGGAAGCAGTTGGTCTTCTGGGGTTGTGCAGGTCTCCCAGCATCTCCTGTAGGTTACTGCAGAGCCCAGGGTGCACAGAAGATCTGCACGCAGCCTTGATCTGAGTTGCCTCTGCCAAGGCTAACAAGGTACTTAGTCATTTTTTGGCCAGTATTATGCACCCTAAGGAGGAAAATACTATGACTGGAGAAGGTGCAGCTGAGCACCCCTTTCCTTGACATCTCAGCACAGCATGTCCTGTCCTCTCCTTGTGCTAAGGTGAGTGACCTTAGCTTGGGAGGTGCCATGGCCCAGGACTGCAGCCAGCCTGAGAGGTTTGATCCAACTCCTGTTCTGTGCAGACAACTCGTGTGTCCATCTTCTCCATTTGGATCAATCTCCCAATGGCATGTACCAGTTTTCTGCACAGTCCCAGCCCAGCACCCAGAGGCTCGGGCTGTTTTCCTCCAGCTGAGGTGTTGGTAGGTGCAGGGAAGGTGGCAGTGAGCTCTTCTACTGGGCAGACTGGCAGGTCTGAGAACACGCTGGTGTGAGCACACAGCAGCCTGGTTTGTGGGGCCAGGAGATCCTTTGCTGGAGAACTATGACAGGGAAAGGCTCTGCAAGCCTTTGACATCTGTTACGTGGTCAGCTTTGCAGAGGGAGACATTTGCCCTGTGCATTAACAAACGCACGGGTGAACAAGGAAGAGAAAGGAGGGAAATACAGCAAATATATCTAGTACTCACTGTAGTTACACACACTGACTGGCAAGGTGACACCTCTTCACAAACACAGATAAGCTGCACTCACTAGGCTGGGACATATTTTGCCACTGTTTGCCCTGGGATTAGTGGTTTGACTGACCCTTCCTGCGGCACCAGGGCAGGGTGAGATCCCCACACATGCACAGGGAAGTGCTCCGGGACTGGGCATCGTGCACAGGCTGTGGCAGAGAGAAAAGTCTGCCTTTATTTCTCTGTGTCAGGCTGTGAACATTGCTTGGCTTCCATGCAAAGATGTGATATAGGAACTTAAGGCACTGTTTGCACTTTTATTTCTTCTGGTGTTTTTTTTTTTCTTTCCCATGGTGTGGCAGGCTAGCAATCCCCACAGACACCTAATCAGATGGCCTCTAAAATGCAGATTATTGAGGTGACAGCTGTAGTGTACAGTTGACTGTGCTCCCCCCAGCTGTCTGGTTGAGACAGGTATGCACAGCACACAGGCAGCAGCCCTTTGCAGCAGTACAAGCTGATTCACGAAGTACTATACAAACATTCTGAAAGTAAATATCAGACAGGTTTAGGATCCCTGATTGTGGTGGCTTGACCTTGGCTGGACAGCAGGTGCCCACCAAGATGCTCTATCACTCCCCTCCTCAGCAGGATGGGGGGCAAGAAAACAAGATGGAAAAAAACCAACCCAAACTCATGGGTCAAGGTGAAGGCAGTTTAATAAAGCAAAAGTAAAGGTCATGTGCAGAAGCAAAGGAAAAAAAAGCTTTATTCTGTACTACCCACCTGCAGGTGGTGTCCAGCCTTCTCCCGAGCAGTAGGGCTTCAGCACACATAGCAATTGCCCTGGAAGAAAAATGTTGTAAATAACATAATTCCCTCCCTCTCTCCCCCTTTCTCTTAGTTTTTATTGCTGAGCAGACATCATATGGTATGGAATATCCTTTGGTCGGTTTGGGTCAGCTGTCCTGGCTGTGTCCCCTCCCAAGATCTTGCCCACCCCCAGCCTGCTGGTGAGGGGGGATGCTGGAGAGACAGCCGTGATGCTGTGAGCACTGCTCAGCAGGAGCTGAAGCACTGGGGTGTTATCAACACCCTTCTAGCTACCAGTACAAATCACAGTGCCATGGGTGCTGCTATGGGGAAGATTAACTCCACCTCAGTCAGACCCAATACAGTGATGTAACTAAAAGCACTGGAAACACCATGGTTAGACTAATATATCTCAGAATTGTAAACACCATGTTCTGTTTTAGCTGTTTGTATGGGTGCTAAAGACAGCAGTAGGTTTTGTATCATCTGATTCACATCCATTTAGACTCAAAGTTGTTATTCAGAACAGCTGGCCCCTGGACCTCTGGCCCTTAGTTGCAAATCAAATGTGGACAGTTCTCTAGATTATCAAAAATCAATCCAGGACACTGCTGTGAACTCGTGCTGGCAGCAGGTCGTCTCTTTTTGCCTTGCAATCTGTGACTACATAAAGATTAAGAGAAAGCCATGCTCATCCTGAAATATCTCCACTGATGTCAAGAATAAAGGGAGATGCCCGATGTCGTGGCAAGCCTTTTCTGTGTCACCATCAGTGACTCAAGCAGAAATACAGAAATGGTCATGCTGCGGCCAACACAGCTGAGGAAGCTACCACAGATGCCTGGTGCTCTGGGCACGGTGTGACATATGAAGTCATTTTGGTCACTTGAGTTTTCTGACTCAGACTGAGGGTGAAGGAGCACTGGTTAGAGTTGATGATTTTGTGTTTTTCACTGTGATTTCATCACTTCAGAAATTTTGTGTCTATTTAAAGTTCTGGTTCCTGATTATTTGAGTATTTTATCTTTTAAAATCAGTGTAAGAGTTTAACTTCATAAGAAACTCTGAAGTAATATCCTTCCAGTGTAGAGGCACTTCCAAGTGAAGCAATATCCTTCCAAGTGTGAAACTCACATCGTGGCTGCGTCACCATGCTGTAGGTGTGGGCAATTCCTCGATCTAGCCAAAGCCCCATGGTTCTACCCATGCTCACAGATGTTGGTGGGGGCAGGCATGGGAAAATACAGAGGGAATTTACAATCCATTTCATGATTTTGCCATTAGATTTGTGATTTTGAACCTCTGAAGCTGCCATAACCATTGCTGGTCTTGAAGACCCCATGGCTTACCATAGCCATGTCTCCTGACCAAGGGAGCTTGGTATCATGACTGGCTTTGCATCTCCAAAGTAGAGGGCTTCTTTGTTGCCAAGGTTCTTTGTCATATGAGGGGGTCACAGTGAACAAGGGGGATTTCACAGGAACTGTCTCGAGAGGAGCAGATCACTGACTCACTGGGCATCCTTCAGCTCGAAGTCACTGCTCTGGATCAAAGACTTTTTGTGAGATGCAAGTAATTAGACCTTTATGAATTAATTTGCTTGTCTGAGCTACAAAACTTGGGAAAATAATTTTGCTTTGAGTGAATATTAAACAAAAAAGCCAAAAATAAAGGAAAAGAAAAAAAAAGAGGGGAGAATTTAATTTAGAAAACAGTAAATATTTGTATTCTCTTGAAATTTCCCATGATTTTTCAAGCGAAACAGACTGATGGATACGAAGATGTGTGCAGGTATGTGCTTGGCATGCTCCATCCTTTCCAGCAGCTGAAAAACTGGCCCAGAGTTTACAGTCCATAGAGACCTGGAGATGGGTAGCGTGGAGAGGGCAGGCTGTGCTCGGCTGGTGGGGCTCCATCGGGTGGTCGGGAGTGACTGAGTGTGAGCAGTGCCTCATTTGGCAAGAAGTCACAGGAGGGAGGGAAGGAGAGGCTAGCCCAGAGCTTGTGTTGTTGCCGGGCTTGTCTGTTTTGCTGTTTTTTTTAAAGTATGTTATTTCAAGATAAATATTTCTCAATTTGGAATCACTGTCAACTGCTTGACACAAAGCTGAGAGTCTCAGGGTGAATGGAAAGAAATAGCTTATTTGACCCCCAAAAAATCATTAACTATTTCTTTTTTTTGTTGTTCTTTAGCTTTGAACAAAAAAAAAACCAAACAAGCTCAAATGTGTTCAAATGAGAAAGTGTTTCAGATGGAAGAGCTAAGTCAGCCATCCTCTTAAATTTCATCTTTTGATTTCATTCTTACAGGACTTTTTTTCAAGCCTTTCTTCTTCAGGAAGAAAGAAAGGGGCAAATTTTTATTATTTTTGCCTATCACAAAGGACCTGCAAAGCCCTTCAGTGCAGGAAATTTGAGCCTGGGAAACCCCGGCATTTGGTGGAAAAGAACAGAGCATCCCACCAAAAGTGATGATGCCATCACAATTCATCTTCTCTAGTATTTATTTACTTCCCATGGGCCTAAAGTTGTCTTAATTTAAGACAACAATCCAATCATAAATTCTGTAATAAAGGACACAAAATAAATGCTTCTTGAACTTTTTATTAAATTACTGACTTGATTTGCTGGCAGTGGACACTGTGGTAGACCCAGTCGTGCTTTGAGGCCATGTACTGGAGCTGATACAGGGCTGTCCTGCCTTGTCTCCTAGCTCTGAAAACATGAAGCATCTGTCTCTTTTAGTATTTTTTTTTATCTGGACCATTAATCTCTCTTTGATCAGGAACTTTCAAATCCCATTGCCAAATTATATAGCCATTAATTCAAAGCTCTCTTTCTAGTTCACTGCTTTTTTCTCAGAGGAAACCCCCTTACCCCACTGAACAGAGCTGTAGAAGCTAGTGGTGAGGTGCTACCTCTGATCGTTTCTTCATTAGAGTGTGAAGTCAGGGACTCTACCAAGCGTATCTTCTGAGCAGGACATCGGTGCCTGCACACTCCCACTGTGGCTCAAGGTTCAGGGACCTTTGAATCCAGGTGGGTGCAAATTATCCTCAGCTCCTACATCTTTCACACACGTGATTCAAGTTATACATCAGGAGATATTACTGGGTCACAGGTCAGTTACAAAAATCATGATAAAAAGTCAGATGTCAGGGGAATAAGGCATTTGGGCTGAACTCTTCAGCGGTAAAATTAATTTTGATAGCAAGATGATGCATTTTGGTGCAACATTTTCCAACAGCCTCCCGTGTTTACTCCAGTTATGCCTCTGGAGTTGCCTGTACTAGTGGACCTTCAGCTGTTTTTAATTCCTGCCTTACAGCTGCCTGTCAGTTCAGTAAATCCCATCAAGGCCTTATGAACGTGAGAGAATTAGAGATCAGGAATGAGGAGCCTTCGTGGTCTTCCTTTAAACTAACCTCAAGGAGCAGAAGCAGCAGGAGCTGGTTGGAGGAGGGTGATGGAAGAGAGGAGGGGAGAGAAAAGGACCTCGAGCTTGCAGTGGCAACATCTGGATTGTCTGATGGCCAAATCCTACCAGGGCAGCTGTCTTCAAACCCTACTACAAATGTTTTTGTGGGGGGAGTCCAGGACATTGTGACTCCTCCTGTGCCTGCGCAGGCTCTCTGCCTTGCAGTGAGGCTGGAGAGGAGATGTTCTCCTCTGGTCTACTCAAGGCTGGCTCCAGCTGTCAACACAAAAACTGCTCTCATGTGGTGTGGGATGCCGTCGGCTGTGTGATTAAGGAAAAGGGCTGTGAATGGGAGTCTCTTGGTTCATAAGTCCCAGACCTGTGAGGAGAGATTGCTGGAACAATATGGAGTGTCCCATATCCCAGAGGCTAAGTTTCACCACTGTCCTCTGTCGATCTTGACTTCCAAAACATGTGTGTGCAAATAAACACGTGGGATGCCCATGGGTCTGGGCTGGCTCAGATAAACAGGTTCAAGTGTGAGAAAGGGCAGTCTCCTGTGAAAGAACGGTCAGTTTAAGAGATAAAAAAGCCCAGATGATATGTCTGAGAGTATTTACTGCCTCCTCCAGTGTTTGATGGTTTCCTTATTTCATGGCTCTTTCTTGACGAGAGAATTCCTACTGCATGTACCTTGCCAGTGGAGGCTGTCCCCATTGCACAGAGCCCTGTCCTGGGTAATCATGCACAGGCTCATGCACAGATTTTGGAGATGAGACAAAAAAAAACATGGGGGGAAAAATTAAACAGAATTCAAAGATTTTGCAGAGATTGTCAAATTTGATAAGCTGGTTCATCTCAAAATTCCATGGCTTTTGGTGTCTGGCAGTTGCAATGACATGCTAGTTTTCAGGCTGAAAAATGCAGCCTTTTGAAGCAGACAAAATTTGTCTTTCAGAAAGGAATGAATCTGGAAAACATGAAATTTGTGAAGTTGCATGTTTTCAGTGTGAGAGGAGCCACTTGTGGAGGTAGAAAGTACCCCCAGGCTGGGAACAGAGACACAGCAACTGCTTGTCCCCCAGCCAGATGCACAACTTTCAACACATTTAGGTGAATTGTCAATAAAGGTAAAAGAACACCCTTGGAAATAGAGTGAATCCCTTTAATGAATAAAAACCTTGTGCATGAAAAAGTGAAATGTCAGTTAATGAGCTTGAGGCCCATTAAAGGAAGAAATCTGCTATTTACCTTTCTCCATACTGTGAAATCTCTCTTAAACAAACACCTGCTATAGGCATACAGCTGCTAAGTATTAAATTGGCTGCACATTATACCCAGGGTGTTATCAGTTATCTAAGGAAAACATTGCCTCCTTTTCAAAGCTTTTTGCCAGAGTCCATGGTAGGGAAGAACTGTATTGTTGGTTCTGTATCACCAGTTTTACCTCAAGTGACCAAGACGCTAATGGTCACCTTTCCTATCTAAAAAGCTGAGATTTCCCCGAAGTATCACAAAAAGGACCTTTGCTGTGATTGCCTCTGATAGCATGATTACTCATGCCATAGTCACCCCCTGGGATGAAGTCTTCCTGCAAAAAGTGTTCAGAGGTCAGAGCTGGACATGTCCTGAAGGCAGGTTTGCACAGCTTTTCTAGGTTGTGAAGTGCTCTGACACAAGCTTTGCTGCCTCTGAGGAGCTTCTTCAGTTCAACATAAAAGAGTTAATCATTGGTGTAAAAGGCAGAGGGATTTCCTGTTCCTGTGACAGGACTGCCAAAGAAAAAGCTGAGTGGAGGGTGGCTGTGCAGAGAAAAGTTCTGGAGCACAAGTCTTGTGAGGAGAGGCTGAGGGAGCTGGGCGTGTTCAGCCTGGAGAAAAGGAGGCTGAGGGGAGACCTTCTCGCTCTCTCCAACTCCCTGAAAGGAGGGTGTAGCCAGGGGGGGTCGGTCTCTTCTCCCAAGGAACAGGTGATGGGACAAGAGGAAATGACCTCAAGTTGCACCAGGGGAGATTTGGGATGGATATTAGGAAATATTTATTCAGAAAAAGGGTTATCAAGCCTTGGAATGGTCTGCCCAGGGATGTGGTTGAGTCGCCATCCCTGGAGGTATTCAAAAGACATGTAGATGTGGTGCTGAGCTTAGTCCTGCTGGATTGCTGTCACCCAGCATCACACTGTGCCTGAGGTACTGGCATGGTGTGACCCAGGATGTCTGTGTGAGAAGGAGGATGGTAGCCATAGCCTCCTTCTCTGCCTGGCAGGTGTCAACCTGGAGCAGCGTGCTGCAGGGGCCGACCACTGGTTCAACAGAAGATGCTCCCATAGCAGCAGTGTCTGCTGTCCCAGCAGGCATGCAGGGCCACTGGGACATTTTGCTTGGGGCCCTGAGGATGACGGGTGCATCAGCAAGTCCTGGAGCTTGACCCCCATTCCATCTCATGCAGATATTTGCCACCCAACAGTGAGACAAGCAGCTGGAGCTCACACATACAGCACAACCCATGCTAGTGGTCACTGGGCGCTGCTGGGCTGCTGTGCCTTGTCCAGCTGTGACGCATCTGTAAGCACTACAAGGGACCAAGCAAAGATGTGTTGGTTTGGAGGGCAGTGAACATGGGAGGCAGTACTGGATCCATGCTCAGGCAGCACTGGCCATTCCAAGTAACATCCGCCTCAACTCCTGGCTGGATAGCTGAGGCTGATGGGCTCCAAAATGCAGCTGTTTTATCAGCTCCCATAGAGGTATCACCAGCCAGGTCTCCTCTGCAGGTGAAGGATGCAAAAGCTAAGAGCATAGCTCTTTGTCTAAGGTTTAATTCACCATCCCCGGAGCCACAGGAATTGGAGATACTTTCACTCCTATTTGCAGTACAGAATCCCAAACGTGGTGGAGATCTAGGCATGGTCACTGAACTCAGTATACAACTGGCTTTTTACCACCCGCATCCCTGGTGCTTGGAAACACCCTCACCACACTGAAATGGGAAATTTGCAAGCTGTACCCCATGAATCCTTGATGAGCCCTTCAGCCAGATCTGTAATGCACTTGCCATAGTGTCTGTTGAAATCTGATAAACTTCACCATGCCAGCCCTTGAAATCAGCAGTCTTTCGACTGGCTCATTTGGGGCCTATTACCTGATTTGCTTTACAAAGTGGTGAGCTCACAATGGGCCAAATCTCTGCTCCAGGTGCATAGAGGACTTACTAAGGTCAGAAAGTCCATCATGCAAATGAGAAAGGCATGTGAAGGATGAAGCTGGGTGTGATGGAGGATAGAGACAGTAGAGGAGTGGAGACAAATCATCATGTGGTGACAAACTAAAACTACTGCCATGATGATGCAGCTTTGTTGAGAAAGGGTAAACATCTGAATAACCTAGGGAGGCAACTGCTTTATAGAATCGTAGAATGATTTGGGTTGGAAGGGACCTTTAAAGCCTTTAAAGACCATCTAGTCCAACCCTTTGGCAATGAGCAGGGACATATTCAACTAGATCAGGTTGCTCAGAGTCCTGTTCAACCTGGCCCGGAAAGTTTCCAGGCATGGGACATCTACCATCTCTGAGGGCAACCTGGGCCAGTGTCTCACCACTCTCAGTGTAAAAAAAAAAAATCTTCCTTATGTTTGGTCTGAATCCACGCTCTTTTAGTTTAAAACCATTATCCCTTGTTCTATTTCTACAGAGTCTATTAAAAAGTCGGTCCCCATCTTTCTTATAAACCCCCTTCAGATATTGAAAGGCTGCAAGAAAGTCTCCCCAGAGCCTTCTCTTCTCCAGGTTGAACACCCCCAAATCTCTCAGCCTGTCCTCACAGCAGAGGGGCTCCTGCCCTCACAGCATCTCCATGGCCTCTTCTGGCCCCGCTCCAACAGCTCCATGTCCTTCTGCTGTTGGTGGCCCCAGAGCTGGAGGCAGCACTGCAGGGGGGTTTCACCAGAGCAGAGCAGAGGGGCAGAATCCGCCCCCCCCCCCCCCACCACGCTGATGGGGATGCAGCCAAGGATGTGAGGAGCTTTCTGGGCTGCCAACACGTATCATCAGCTCATGTCCAGCTTTTCATTCATCAGTATCCCCAAGACCTTCTCAGTAGACCTGACCTCAATCCCTTCATCCCCATCCTGTGCTGATACCAGAGTTTGCCTTGGCTCAGGCACAGGACCTTGCACTTCGCCTTGTTGAACCTCATGAGGTTCACATGGGCCCACTTCTTGAGCTTGTCCAGGTCCCTCTGGTTGGCATCCCATCCCTCAGGTGTGACAGCATCACCACTCATCTTGGTGTTTTTGGCAAACTTGCTGAGAGTGCACTTGATCCCACTGTCTGTATTATTGATGAAGATATTAAACAGTACTGGTCTCAATACTGACCCCTGAAGGACACCACTCATCACTCTTCTCCATCCAGACATTTAGGCATGGACCACCGCTGCCTGTAGGAGAGGAGTGTCTCCTGTCTGTCGGGGAGACATGGGGATGGACAACCTTGACGTGAGGTTGAGAGAGTCCCAGACGTTGAGGCAGGTGCTGCCCACGGCAACGGGGGCTGGCTGCTCTGTTCTTTGATGCTCCTGTCTTTGATGCTCCCAGATGGGACATAACCGAATCATGGCATGCACCTGTCCTCTCCCTCCTCTACTACTCAGCTAGAGAATCTTGCAACATTGACCTAAAGATAAGGAAACAAATAGCCCGAGTCTGAACACTGTCATGGTCCTACAGGAAGCTGGGAGCCATAGGGAGCTCTGCACCACTCACCATCTCTGTACCCCATCATGGTCCCACAAGGCAGCTGGAAGCTCTCTGTTGCTGTGGCCAAAGGGAGCTCTGCACTACCCACTGTCTCTGTACCCTGTAATAGTCATTCCATCATAGAAGGCCACTAGGTTGTTCAGGCAGGACTTGTGATCAATGAAGCTGTGCTGGCTGTTCTTGAATCACCTCCTTGTCCTCTATGCACCTTAGCACAGCTTCCAGGAGGATCTGTTCCATGATCTCCCTAGGCACTGTAGTGAGGCTGACAGGGCGGTAGTTCCCAGGATTGTCCTTACTACCCTTTTAAAAATGGGTGCAATGTTTCACTTTTTCCAGTCACCAAGCACTTCACCTGGCTGCCATGACTTCTCAAATGCTGTGGAGAGTGGCTTGCAACTACATCAGCCAGTTCCCTCAGGACTCTGGGATGCATCCTGTTGGGTCCCATAGATTTCTGTATGTTCAGGTTACTCAGGTGGTCTTGAATGTCCAGCTTTCTGGTCCCTAACATCCAGCTTTCTGGTCCTGAACACCCCTGGAGCACAGAGGGTGCCTGGGGCTGCCCTGCACATGCTCTTAGCTCTGCTATATTTCCAAAGGTGGTATTGTAGGTACAGTAGGACTCAACACCTCTGACTTGCCAGTGCAGTGGGGTAAGAAGATCTAGGTTGGACAGGAGCAGTATAGGAGATGCAAATCTTACCTCCATGCGTTCAGTGAAAGTGTGAGTGTGTTGAAGACCACAGTGGGTTGTGGACATCCAGGGCTCTGTTCCCAGCTCTACTGCGAGACCCTGAAGTGGGTGCCACAGAGCCAAAATTGTTATGAAATCAAAATTTGCATGCATATGCAAAGTATCATATTAAAGGATTATCATATTATAGCCAGAAAGGGGCAAGTTCATGTCTATAATGATATCAATATGTTTGAAATGTTCACAGAAAACCAGTAAAACCTTTTGGGACTCAGAAGCAAAGATGAAAAGCGTTAATATTTTTAGCACGGCAGTCTCTGCTTCAGCAAGGTCATGACACCAGCCCATTATCATTTGAAAAGTGTACTCATGAAAGAGAAGAAGAACTGGTTTGGAGCAAGCAGATGTAATGGGATGAAAGGCACAAAGCTACATTTCAAGTCTAGAGCAGCTTCTTCCAGACACTTGACTGAGAACTGCGACACCCAATTTCCTTCCTGCCGTTGCTGCTGACCGGCTTTTTCATCTGCAATTTCTATTATTCAGATGGGTGGAAATTACTGCAATAAATATTGATGGGCCGGTGTATGGGAATGACCGCACTGAATATTGACAGATTGCTATACAAGTGCATGTGAACTGCATAGAAATGAGTGACTGGAAGCCAAACGTGCTGTGGAGCTGGCACTGGAGGGGTTCTGGAGGTCTCCAGTCCGTGGAGGGAAGGTGAGAGGTTGAGAAAAGCCTCTCTGAGCCTTCTCAGCTATGGCTGATACAGCACTGTTTGGAAATGGATGCTCATCTTTTGTTTTTTTCCTGGAGAAACTGGAAAATGAGCACAGATCTGAACTGCACTGAAACAGGGTGGGTTCCTACGGGAGTGGGTTTGGAGGGGGCTGGGAAACACCCTGGTGCAGGGACTGTGAAGGTGGGAGCCGGCTCTGCACATCGAGAGGAGTCAGGGAAGGGAGGATTTCATGTTGCAGGTGACCTTGTGGCACCTGCTGGGATTTAACTCCTCACCCGGCTGCTGGGAAAGGGGAAGGTCTCCGTCCGTGATCCTGGAGAATACCACCAAAAAGCTGCTTGCACATTCTAGCAGTCTCCAAAAAGCATTTCAAATGAAGTGTCCAGAAATAAAGACTCTTAAGCACTTAAAATTATTAAGATGCTAATTAATTCTGATTATTTGTGTGTTTTAATTAGTCACTGACACTGTATTATTTTTCAAGAAAAGGAGCTGTTTGAGTTGGAAATTTTTTAAGTGTCACTGCCTCTGTTACTTAAAGCAAAGTAATTGTGTTTAATTAAACTGAGACCAACAAGGCTCTATTGTGTGACACTTGCAAAGATGCCTGTGAAATAGGAAACGTCAAAGATTAAACAAACCTCTTTTTAAGCCAGCTAAGGAGAGAGGTGCCACTGTTTATAAAATCAGAGCCAGGAAAAATACAATAATTAGAAAAAAACAGGTCATATGGAAAAACAATATCCAACTTGACAATCTTTCATGCAGATATGATTTGAAGTTCATTACTCATTGTATTCCTGCACAGAAGGCTTTTTGTTATTCTTTGTGCTAAGTCATTTTTTAATTTAAATGGAGATGGAGATGTGTTCAAAGGATTTTTTTAAACAAATGAACACAGATGCATCTCATGTCGTTTTTGATATAAAGGTTGAATGAAGCTGCAGGGAAGGAAAACTGCATTTAATTAATTTATCATTTTTTTTCACAAATAGATCTGTTTCTGACCACTGTCTTTAATATTCATGTGTGGTTGGCGGGCAGAGAGTACATGAGGTTATTTCCTCATTTGAAGCCTAACTTAATTACTTTTGAAAGAACATAACAGTTAAATTTAAGCTCTAAAACGTAAATATGTGTATTAATGTAGAAAGAGATGATGGGAGATCTTTCACTGGCTGTATTTCATCACATGGACCCAAATGATACTGGAATCCAAGATGCTCATTCAGACATAAGACACATATCATTAAAATGCACTTTAATTCTCCTCTTTGGTGCTTAGAGCTATTTTCCACCCCAAAAGGTTACAGTGTAAAATATACAAACAGACAGTTCCCTCCTCCCTCCTGCTCCCGATGGCTGGGGGCATTGGGATGGAGGCAGCGGCACCGCTCTGGAGCTGGCCCCGCCAGGTGGGCACGGGCCAGGAAGCCAGCGGGGGCCCTTTGCCATCCCCTTGCCACCCCCCTCTTGTCTCTGACTTGATCCCTGGCTTGGGCGAGGGAAAGTTGGGTGAAAACCCTTCACAAAGCAGGTGCAGGGCAGTGAGGGCCAACTTACAGCACCCAAATCCAGACCCCGAGGAACAGGACCAACCAGCCAGGGTGAAGATGGTGGACTCTTCCCTCACTGGGGAGCAGCTGGGGTCGGAAGAACTGCTCTGCTTATTCTCCCCCCTCAGTGTTCCAACACATGTGTTCAGCACATTTAGACAATACTATCCTCTCGCTAATTGATATTGGCCCTGGGGGTTGATCAATGCGCAGTGGCTAAGCCTCAGGCAAACTACCTTTACACTGGGTCTTCTCCAGCACGGCTAAGCAAGAAGATAAATAGCTGCAGTCCTTTGTTCAAAGAGTTGCTTGGACTGAATTAGCTGATTTTATACTCTGTGATGTGCCGCAGAGTTCAACTGTCCTGAAGCAAAATCCCTCAGAAATGTATAATAAAATAACCTATACGTTGGGTTCCTGATTGCTAAAGTCTGCCCACCTTATTGTCTGGTATGCTGAATACATGAATGGACAAAGCAGATCACAGAATGGTTAGAGTTGGAAGGGTTCTGAAAGCCCATCCAGTCCCACCCCCTGCCCTGGGCAGGGACACCTCCCACCAGACCAGGTTGCTCAAAGCACTGTCCAACCTTGGCCTTGAACCCCTCCAGGGATGGGGTAGCCACAGCTTCTCACCATCCTCACAGCAAAGAATTTCTTTCTAGCATCTAATCTAAATCTCCCCTCTTTCAATTTAAAACCATTACCCCTTGTCCTGTCACTACACTTCCTATTTAAGAGTCCCTCCCCAGCTCTCCTGTAGCCCCCTTCAGGTACTGAAAACCTCCTATAAGTTCTCCCTGGAGCGTTCTCTTCTCCAGGCTGAAAAATCCTAACTCTCTCAGTTTCCTCTCATAGGAGAGGTGCTCCATCCTTCTGATAATCTTCGTGGCCCTCCACTGGACCCGTTCCAACAGGTTCATGTCCTTCCTGTGTTGAGGACTCCAGACCTGGACACAGTACTCCAGGTGGGGTCTCATGAGTGCAGAGTAGAAGGTCAGAATCACCTCCCTTGACCTGCTGGCCACACTTCTTTTGATGAAGCCCAGGATGTGGTTGGCTTTCTGGGCTGCCAGCGCATATTGCCAGCTCACATTGAGCTTCTTATCCACGAGCACTCCCAAGTCCTTCTCTTCAGGGCTGCTCTCCAGGCATTGTCAGCCCAACCTGTATTTGTGCCTGGGATTGCCATGTCCCAGGTGCAGGACCCTGCACTTGGCTTTGCTGAACTTCATGAGGTTCACACAGGCCCACCTCTCCAGCCTGTCCAGGTCCCTCTGGATGACATCCCTTCCATCCAGCGTGTTGACCACACCACACAGCTTGATGTCATCGGCAAACTTGCTGAGGGCGCACTCAATCCCACTGTCTACGTCTCCAACAAAGATGTTGAACAGCACTGGTCCCAGTACTGACCCCTGGGGAATACCACTCATCACTGGCCACCACTTGGACATTGAGCCATTGACCACAACCCTTTGGGTGTGGCCATCCATCCAGTTCCTTATCCACTGAGTGGTCTATTCATCAAATCCATGACTTTCCAATTTTGACACCAGGATGTTGTGCGGTACAGTGTTGAAAGCTTTGCATAAGTCCTGGTAGATGATGTCTGTTGCTCTGCCCTTGTCTACCAAGGCTGTGGCAGTATCATAAAAGGCCATAAAATTTGTCAGGCATTACCTGTCCTTGGTGAAGCCATTTTGGCTGTCTCAAATCACCTCCTTATTTTCCATGTGCCATAGCAGAGATTCCAGGAGGATCTGTTCCATGATCTTGCCAGGCACAGAGGTGAGACTGACCAGACTGTAGTTCCCCGGGTCTTCCCTTTTTCCCTTTTTGAATATGGGGTTATGTTTCCCCTTTTCCCGTCAGTGGGAACTTCACCAGATTGCCATGACGTCTCAAATATAATGGAAAGTGGCTTAGCAACTTCATCCACCAGCTCCCTCCTCCCATGGATGGATTTCATCAGGTCCCATAGACTTATGCATCTTCAGGTTCCTTAGATGGTCTTGAACCTGATCTCCTACAGTGGGCACTTCTTCATTCTCATAGCCCCTGTTTTTGCCTTCCCTGACTTGGGCAGTGTGGTTACAGCCCTTGCCAGTGAAGACCGAGGCGAAAAGTCATTCAGTAACTCAGCCTTTTCCAGATCCTGGGTGACCAGGTCTCCTGTTTCCTTCCGGAGAGGACCCACATCTTCCCTAGTCTTCCCTTTATCCCTGACATATCTATAGAAGTCCTTGATGTCCCTGGCCAGATTTAATTCTATCTGGGCTTTAGCTTGCCTAATCTGTTTCCTGGCTACTCGGAGAGTTTGTCTGTATCCCACACAGTCTAACCATCCTTGCTTCCACCCTCTTAGGCCTCCTTTTTGGTTTTGAGCTTATCCAGGAGCTGCTTGTTTATCCTCCTTGTTTTTTTGCCTGATGACTTCTTTTTTGGGGTGCACCTCTCCTGAGCTTGGAGGAGGTGATCCTTGAATACTGACCAGCTTTCTTGGGCCCCTCTCCCCTCCAGTACTTTTCCCCGTGTTGCCCTGCAAGCAGGTCCCTCAAGAGTCCAAAGTCTGCTCTCCTGAAGTCCAGGGGAGTGAGCTTGCTGTACACCCTCCCCCAAGGATCTTGAATTCTGCCATTCTACCTCAGCAAAATATAGACCCAGATGTCCCTTCCTTCTCCTTGGCCACTTCTGAGTGCCCAGATGTGCACCCAAGCCTGCCCAGGTGCTGAACATGCCAGCACACAGCTCAGCCACGACTCTCATCAGCATCACCCCCATTTCTCACCTCTGCTGCCCAGTCTCGAAGGTGCCTTCAGAGCCACCCATCTGGGTTAGGGTGGAAAGAAGCCAGCCAGAAAGCAATGTGTTCCTCATCATGACTAGCTGGTGGTTTGAGATACTTCAGTGGGTCTCCTACCTCTCCAAGGCTGCTCCAAGAATGCTGTTGGGATTGAAAGGGGCTCTTCCCTCCTTGCCAGGGGCTGTCGTCTCTGCTGCCTCTTAAAGCAAAGGCACTCAGTCATGCCAGCACTTCTGCATCACAGGGCTCTGTTAGGGCTTTACCCTGCTGGAGAGACAGCTGAACATTTTCCATCAAAATTATTTTCAGCCAAAACTGATCTTCGTCAACACAGAAAACAGAGTATATCTTGGGGGAGGGTTGAAATTTCAGAATCTCATTAAGAAAATGAGACTGGGAAAAAAAAACCAAAACAACCAACAAGAGGAATACCTTTTTTTTTTTGTTTTGATACAAACCCTGGCAAATCTTGCAGAAAATCTTCAGCAAAAATGTTTGTTGTGAGCCTGTATAAATTGTTTCTGTGGATATACAGTTGTCCTGAATCCTGGACCTGGCCCAGGTGCATGGCAAGCCCTAATAGATATGTTTCCTTCATTTGTTTGTTTGAAGCACCCCGAGGCTGTCCTAGAGGCAGGGGATACATTGAGATAACATACAGATTCATCAGTGCCCCTGCTCATTAACCGAGACCTCTGTGCCAGTGATGTGGCTCTTCTAATTTATGTCAGTGGTGCAGGGGGGTGTGGAGCAGTGTGTGCCCTTACAGACAAAGCTGCCACTTCATCCTTGGGGGCAGCTCCTGCCACTGCTGCCCACCTCACCTGCCCCTTCCAGAGGCTGGGAGCTCCTCTCCCACCCCTGGCACCACAGGTGCTGGGTCATGCTTACCAATGGAGAGATACCGATGCTGGTGCTCCAGGTCAGATGCTAATGAAGGGCATCTGGTGCTGGGATGAGGAGGAGAAGCAAGAAGGCTGAGAATTAAACTGGAGACAGGAGTTGGGGGCTCTCTGTGTACAGGAAACACAGCGCCAGATGTCACTACTTCTCTCCTGTCAGGCAAAGCCCTCAATCTGCACCTCCCCTCCTCTAGAACAAACCAATCCTCCTGATCAGAGGTGTCTGTTTGCAGGGATTAAGTGGAGATCAGGCTGTCTGAGGATTTTACTCTCTTTCCTGAAGAAGTCCTGGTTATTTTAAAGGAGTCTAATTTGCTACCCTCATCACCAGGGGCTGGGCGACACTGCACAGAGCCCGTGCTGTGCTCCTTGGGCTGGAGGTGCTCTGTGTACCTGTCCCCTCCTCTCTCAGCCCAAGGTGACATGTCCAGAGCTGGACTTGTCTGTGCTTGGGGCCACGGTGGAGAAAAGGCTGGCTGTTGAATCACTTCCAAAATTTCAGGGGGATGATTTGCCTGTAGCAACCAGCACGTGACCCTGCTGGGATGCAGGGCAGGCAGCCCTGGACACCTTTTCCCATTAGCCTATTTGTCACTGAGCTGTCACCCGAAGGACGGGAATGAAAAGGAAGACGAAGGGCTGGCTCTGCCTGTGCTGCAGAGAAATCTTGAACCACTCCACCATGGGTCCCCACTCACTCCAAAACTCCCTCCAGGGTACACATGGCTGAATGATGCTCCTGGAAGTGGAGGGTTTCCTGAGATGGCAGTGTGCTGCTGTCTTTTCCCTGGTGCCTCTGCACCAACTCTCAGAAGACTTGTGTCTCCATGAGGAGCACTAAAGTTGGTGGCTTCCAGAGTTAAACACCCAGTTCCTGACAATCTCCCCTCTCCAGGCACACTCTTGCAGCTGAGAATGAAAAACCTTCTGGAGATATCCTGCAAGGTGCAAGTAACTCTCTTTTGCTGAATCCTCTGCAGCAACTCCTCCTCATCTGACTTCCTCATGGCACAGAATTTGTGGGTAAAGTGGCTCAGTACTGACACCTTCTGCACTTGGCTGCAGAGATGGGTTCACTCTTCCCAGCTCTAAGAAATTCAGAGGCATGTCCTGTTTATTAGCAAACTTTGGTTGGATTCCCTTTATCCACCTTTATGCTGTCCAGGGAGTAAGGTTCAGAAGTTCATGGGGAAGAGAGGTTCTGTCTTTTCTACTGGAGGCTGACGGAGACACTGGGAAAGTGCTGTGGTGCTGCACTGGTCCTGTCCTTGCCGTGTGCTCAGGCAATGGTGGTGGGACCTAGGGGGATTCATTCTGTGGGACAGGGATACCCCCAACCCCACAGTCCATGATCCCACTCTTTCACTTCCTGCAGTTTGTTCGGTGCAAAAATGTGGTTAAAGAAGACCCCTTTTGGGAGGCATCTGCTGTCACTTTGTTTCATGTCATCGTCCCTTTCTCCAGCTGCAGGCACTGCTGTAATGAGAGGTTCCTCTGCAGGTCTCAGCAGCAGTCTTTTCTGAAGGATCGCTGGTCACCTCCCAGTGCACAGGACACTCCACCTTCTGGTCAATGGCAAGTGCTCCACTGCTTTCACAGCAGGGACATCCTGTCGGGCCATTGCACTGCAGTTACTGAAGGAATTTTCTTATCCTCCAAGACCTGTTCCTACTGACTGCTAGGACTTTTTGTATCAGAGAGTGCTGGGTACGTGTCTTCAGCGGACAGAAACACAGACAGGGTGACTGACTAGTGCTGGTACCTGTCCTGCTGCAAGTGGGAGGTGGAATGGAGACCTCCAAGAAAGAAATGCTGGTGCATTTGCAGTCCTATAGTGCACAGGGACATTTTCTAGTGCTTCATAGGTTAACACCGGAGAACCAGAACTGTCTGAAGTCTGTCCAGGACAAGGAACGTACACTATTGCAGGACCCAGATATCTCCTTGCAGTTGGTAGATGTGATTCAGGTTTGTTCACTTCCTTTAAATATCTCTGCAGCATCTGGGACTGTGGCCTGTAGGGACCTGCTGAACCACCCAGAGTGGGGTGCAGCCATGTGCATCCCATAGAGAAGCTCTTCAAGACAGAGTCCCACAAATACCAATCCTTCCCCAGTCCTGCTTGACTGGACTCCCCAGCCTTCCAGTTCCTGCCAAGGAACCAGAAGGATGGGATGTTTCCAAATGCAGGGCACGTGTCGATGGCAGGCAGCCTCCAAACTGGCCCCTGACACCAACGGGGTCTTGGTGCTTCAATGAGATCAGCTTGCAGATGAAGAACAGCCTGTGGGAGGTGAACCAGGTGAGTCACGTGTGAGTCTGGTGGGCAAAGCACGCTGCTGGAGAGGTACGTTTTCAGTGCACTGTCCTCTGCTTGGAGCTAGTCAGCCACGATGGTTTGATTTGTGGTTGAGCAGGTTGTAAACAGTTCCACACTGGTATTTCAGAGTTGGTAAAATCAAAATGCACCAACAAATATCTGTTGTCTGAGGTTGCTCTCACAGAAACAGGTTGCTTCTAACATATGCCTAGTCCTTTTGCCAGTAGCTGGCTTGGTTCTTATCTTTAAGGACCATTGGGCTGTAGATTGATACTTTCAGAGTCAGTTGCAATCAGCATTAGCCTGAAAATCTCGGGATAAGGGAATGCTGGGAGGAGGAGACAGAGGGGTGGCTCTTACACCAGAGATAACTGGGTCTGGTCCCACCAGAACTTACTCCCTCAGGGCAATGGTGTCTAGGGAAGCACCACAAGCTCAAAGCTGGTGCTGGCTTGACTTGGTTCGTCTGCCATGAGATGAAGATGCTGCTCTGGCTGGAGGGACAAGGTGTAGGCAGGAGAGCCTTTGTGAAAGAGCTGTGCCCCATCTTACTCCTGCTCAGCCCTGCCACTCTGCTCTGATCTCTGTCCAGGCTCACTCTCCTGGAAAGCGGGGACCAGAAAAGGTGTGGGAGCACCATGGGCAAAGCCATGAGAAGAGCAGGGTGGTGGCACAGACCATGGTCCTAAGCAGCTGGGGGAAATATTAGAAGGGAGATGTCCCACCTGTACAGTGGTGAGCCCATGTGGGATGCACGTATAGACCTGCATCCATGCTTCCATATGGATGATGACTATCTGGGGAGACTGCAGAAAAGATACATAAGCCACTCAATAGCTGGAGAAAAATGTTTGAAAGAGTTGAATTTGCTTAGTTTTTCAAGGAAGTCTAGGGATGACTCAATTACAATGTGCATGAGCACTCAGTAGGAGAAAACAGATATTTTTTTGGCCTTCAAGTTTATGACCTGTATCAGGAGTTATTTGGCCTGTCTGTTCATTGCTTTGTCCGTCAGTAAACCAGGGATAAAGTTCACCCAGACCCAGGCAGTTTCTGGGTGGTACTGTAAAGCACCACCACACTCTTACACGGAAAGTATAATATGAAGATCTGGAGTCAATTACATGCTGAATATACAATTTATTTTATGTTGGATATCCCAGGAAAGATCATAGAAGAAGTTATTTTATACCCAGTTCATTTGCACTCTTTAACCTTCTTCAGTCTGAGGAGCTGTGTGAAGCAGTGAGGTGCAGCCTTGAGATGAGGGTCTGGGAGGGGGTGCGAACAATTGCTGTCCCTGTGGCAGGGCCAGCACTGTCCCTGGGCTCAGCTGCAGCTGGAATAAGCTTGTCCCCCTGTGCTGGGAGATGCTCATCTTGCTGCTGCTGCTCCAGGATGGTCTCCTGGGGCAAAGAGTGGTGCTTCCTTCCTCCTGCCGGGCATGGCCGCACCGGTGGGCAATCTGCAGCTCAGCGGGATGGGTATGCCTCACCCTGGCTGCCAAAAGATGAGATGGGGGGAGAGAGCAAGCCCTCCTTCTGCCCACCCAGCCTCCCCAAGGGTGCTGAGTGTGAGGTACCTACCTCCTGGTTCACCTCCCTAAAGCTCCTTTCCTTCTGTGGGCAAGAAAAAGAAAGATCTCCAGAAAAGTAAATATTTTGGAAGTGCATCCTTCCTCCAGGTATCCTCCGAGAACACTGCATCCCCCTGGCAGGGGTCACGCTGCTCTTGTCACCCAAATAAGAGAACAACCCAAACCCACCGAGGCTGTGGATGGACCAAGGCCCTGCCTTGCATCACACAGGGGTTTGGCTGCAAACAGCAGCTGAAAGGCTGCGTTCAGAGCTGGTCCCACTCTGGCGGGAGGTGAGCAGAAATAGCTCCTCTGCTATCATTCTTCCAAGACTTTTCTTTTTTCCCTGGGTGTAAATGATTAATGAAGAATATTGTGGAAAGCAGATGTACGGTTGCCACAGTAACTGGGATGAGTGGCGGGCAAGGTTTGTGCACATGCTGAATACTGAAGTGACAATCTTTGTGTGTGTTGTAGTTATTTTAGCCTTCATAAGATTCTGGTTAATTATTAACACCGTAAGGTCCTAACCTGGGGGAATATTTATAAGTGAGGATAAGTTCATAATGAATCCCCTTCAATTTTCTCTCCTTATCCCCTTCTCTCCCTGGATACCATTATAATTTTATCTCCCTAAGATCTCCCATTATCTCACTTTCAACTACAGTAACCTATTACCATCTTTAATTTTTAAAAAGGATAATAATGCAGGAGAAAATGTGAGTGTGGGGATGATTCATGGTCAGTCACCTGCAGTGTATTTCCTTGCTCTATTACCTGCTGTTTTCCTCCAATTTTTAGGGTCAGTCAGTGACCAGGGTGAGTGATCCAACTCCAGCCAGTCTGCACCACCAGCCTGTGCCAGTGTCCAGCCTCCTCTGCAGACCAGCAGTTCCTGCTGTGACAGTGGCATTGTCACTTTGGGAGACCCGTCACTTCTCAGGGACAATTGTCACTGCCTGAATCTGGACTTTTACGGAGACTGTGTCATGGGAGAAAGAATCTGGGCTTTGCTTTTCACTCCCTGAGCTGAGGTTGGTAGTGCTGGGAGAGAAGCAGAAGCTCCCCCTGCCCCAGTCATCTGCGGCAGGACCCTGGTGTTGCTGGAGGCAAGAGGCAGGGCTGAGTCTCACCACTCTGGTGAATGAGCTGGGACCAGGTAATGGGCATCTTCCCACATTTAAGTGACAAATCCAGCCCTCACCTTCTTTGCTAGATGGTCTTCCATCGTGCAGCATTGGTGTCTCCTGTACTGCCCCAAAACAGCTCTCTGTGATGGGCCAGGCCAGCCGCTGGCCCCAGACATGGGGTGTTGAGGAGAAACCCATGGCATAGCACCAATCAGCCATGGGGTGGAGAGCTCATGCCTGATCCTGCTGTCATCCCTGGAGCTCGCAGTGCTGACAAGGTCTCAGTGGAGGTCCTGTTTTAGAGATTGGGAAACCGAGGCACAAACAAACAGTGCTTTTTTCTGGAGGCCACACAAAAAAGGTGCTCCAGGGGTGGGAACTCTTCCTTCCCATTGGAGTCACCAGGGTGGAACACGTCCACAGTGCCAATAAGAAGTCACATCCCTGGGAAGTCAGCAGAAGCCTTCCTCCCCTCCAACCCCTCCGCACTCATCACTAAAGCTGGCATATCACAGACCTCTCTGGCCTTTCTCCACCTCATTCCCCTTACCTCCTCCCTCCTCTTTCTCCGTGCCTCCTCTCAGCCCTGTGCTGCTCTGGTGACCTGCTCCGCAGCAAGGCCTCTCAAAGCCTGGTAGATCCAGTTGGACAGAAGGGAAGGCCCCTGTGCTTCCCCTTGCTCCAGCAGGGTCCACCAGCCCCCTCCTCAAGCTATACCTGCTGATGGTTCTGTTGGCTCCCACGTGTGAAGGTTGGGTCCACTCTGAGGGCATCTTCTGTTCTTCATGTAATTAGAAATCACGTTGATGCCTCCAGCTGATGCTTTTGTCTGGAGCAGATGTTTTTATCTGGAAGCAGCACTCGTGTTGGACTTCCAAACACATTAAATGAAGGTCGAGAGGGAAAAAATCAAGGGCGTGTTGGCTGGTCACAAATGGAGGGATCTGGGAGTCCTGCCAGCAGCAGAGGGGCTAATAGGATGGCTGGGCTTCTACCTTGAGTAGTGTTCAGGGAGAGACAGATGGTTCAGGAGCTCCAGGCTCCTGATTTATTTTGCTTACAAACCTCAGTTTGTAAGCCACCTTTCTCCCCAGGACATTGATTTTGGCCTGCAGGAGAGACAGCAATGGGAGGGCAGGACCGTGTGAGACCAAGGAGGGAATGGAGGAAGCTTTATGGGGAGCAGTGGCTCACACTACACGTGTCTGCCCTGTTCAAAAGAGAAGGAAAGCCACTCTGCATGATGAACCATTGCAGAAAAAAGATTTCTGAATGTGCTGCACACTACAGTCCTCCCACTTGGCACGTAGGGGAGTGAAGAGGGAGTGTCTGCTCAGCAGCTGAATGTGTCCCATACCCACCCAGGGACTCAGGTTTGGTTATGCTCCTGCGCTCCCTGAGCTGAGGAGAGATGGCAGCAGGGAGAGCATGCCGCAGGGCGAGGAGCAGCCCATGGGGATTAGATCCTGCAGGGAACAACTCTGGGAGCTCCAGCAGGGCTGGATTAGCCAGCCACCTGCATCACTTTGGTCCTCTGGCCATGCTGCACAACGTCAGCCAGCCCCAGTGTGTCCAGGCCTTGCAGTCCCCAAGCCTTTCCCTTGGGGCTCTAAGGATGCTGGATCTGCCCACAAAGAGCAATGCCGTGCACATGGCCCTGGCTGCTCCGGGTGACAAGGGTCAGAAGGTGCAAGAGCTCTGTGGTAGAGGGTGCGGGACATCTCCTTCTATGTTAAGCCTCGATCCAATCTCTGAAGATCAGCTTAAACGAGATTGACTTCAACCCTGAACACCCCCTCTGCATTTCTCATTGCTGTCTGTTATGATAACGGGGTATTCATCACATGTGTACAAATTTCCAGTCTCTTTTATGAATCTTCCTAAATTCTTGTCCTCAAAGATTAAGTAACATTAAGAAGGAGGTGGGATCTTTAATGGCTTCCAGAAAACTGCAGAAAATCAGAACTAAGAACAAAACTCCTCAGGATGGGACTTCTCTTGTGATCAGGCACAGCAAATGCAAGACATTCCTCTTTGTGAGTGATGTTAAAAAATATGGTGGGAAAGGTCACTTGGAAAGACACACACAAAGAGGATCATCAGACAATCTATTTTAAACCCTTTACCACTTGTTCCTCATTTCTGCATGAAATCATTGCCAAGCTGGGCTCAGCCACCATCACATGGTGTATAAATTGCCTCTGGCAGGCAGGTGGATCAGCCTCAGACAAGACTGATGGACATGCAGCAAGAAGAGCTGGTAACTTCCAACTGGCCTCTGCTCCTCCAGCTGTGGCCATATTTCCAGGCTATGAGAAGGATGGAGGGACCTCATGGATCCATGGTGTGTCCTACTCAGCGGACTCCAACCTTATGTCTTGCCCATGTGTCTCTCACACCAGAGAAGCTCCATCTGGAGAAAGGACAGGCTGTTCTTCATGGATGCTGAGGTCGTCACTGGCTGGGATGCCTATGGGCCATTTTGTCCTGTCTGATGCTATAACCTGGGAGAACCTGGCTGGCAGCTGGGTGAACCACTCAGAGGGGGACCAGAGCAGCCCATCTTTCTGCACTTCAGCCCTGACAGCATTTACATAAATAACAGAAAGAGCCCCATCTCCAGCCAGCAGGCAAAGCCAAGAGCAGGCTGTCAATATGTTTTTTGACAAAGACTTTTTTTTTGTGTCATGGAAAATGTGATTTCATCAGAACAGCCTTTTCAGAACAAGCCTCTTTCCTAGAGCTGTGCAAGAATGCTGGAGAACTTTGCACAGCGATTCTGTGCTTTCAACCTAGAAAAAAAACAGGCAGTTTGATCACTTTTTATTGTCTCTCACATAGTTTTGTAGCTTTCAAAAATCGTCCTGTTTTTCTCACAAGAAAAATGTGTGTCTAGGTTGAATTGAAGGTAAAAAATAATGGGGTGGAGTGGATTGGGGGGGAGGCAGGTGGAGTATAAAAAAGGATTAGCAAAAGCAATGTTTTAAAAAAGTAATGCTTCCTGAAAAAAGTAACACTTTCAATTTTAAATAATCATGTGTTCACTTTAAACCACTGGTGTCTCTGAGTAAAAGTAAGAAAAATCACAGAATAACGGAATTGTCAGAGTTGGAAGGGACCTCTAGAGATCATCCAGTCCAACTCCCCTGCCAAAGCAGGGTTGCCCAGAGCACATCACTCAGGAGCATCCAGGCGGGGCTTGAAGATCTCCAGAGAAGGGGACTCCACACCCTCCCTGGGCAGCCTCTTCCAGGGCTCTGCCACCCTCACCGGAAAGAAGTTTTTCCCCATATTTGAATGGAACTTCCCATGTTCCAGCTTGTGCCCGTTGCCCCTCGTCCTGTCACTGGGATCCACTGAAAAGAGTCTGGCTCTTTTACAAAGTACAGCCCTTTCTCTGACTGAATAATTAAACCATGGTGAGAGACAGTGTTTGTCTTTCAAACCTCTCGGTTCAAGCTGCTGTTTCAGTGGGGAGAGAATATGATTTAAAAAAAAAAGAAATACCAGGAGTTTTCATCAAAAGCCCAAAGCAAAGGAACCCACCACAGAAGTGCAGCTAAAGTGGGCCCTGAAATGTTTGGAGAAACTGGGATGAGCCCACAAAGCCTGCTGTCATGGCTTGTCTTACACTGCAGAGATCAGAAGCTGATCCCAAGCTGGAACTCGAAACACCGTGGGCTGGGCTGAGGTCTGTTGGCATGCTGAAGACCCATCTGGCTGCTGCTGTACCAACCGGTGGGATTTCACTGCTGCTGCTCTGGCTTCCCACCCAGAGATAGTCCTCCCTCCCAGTTGTGCTCACCAGGCTGGAGCCAGGGTCCCCCTCCTTTGCCCACCCCACTCCTCTCCATGCCGGGAGAGGGAACAGGCAGGGAGTCACAGAGGATCAGGCAGTAGGAATGTAACATTGTGGAGATGCTTCCTTTTGGGCCAGAAGAGATGCAAGCTCTAAGCCAGGGGGCAGGACTTAACGGGTGTATGGAGAAAGCTCCACCCTGGGATAGAAATTTGCTGCTTCTCCATCGCTGGTTCTGCACCCCTGTCACCTTCCTTGGTGGAAAGGCAGCTGCCTGCAGGACAGCTTGGCTTTTGGAAAAATACCCTTAGGTGATGCCATCAGTACTTACAGTTGCAAGTCCGTATCACGCTCACCCGTGGGCACAGCCACCAGCTGGCGATGGCTTGGCCACAGTCCCACACGGGTGCCAGCAGCGGGTGGGATGAGAACGGGTCCTGCTGGCAGCAGGTGCCCTGCATGGGGCTGGAAACACCTTCCTGTGCCACTGTGTGACGTGGTTGGGTTTGGGTCAGGCCACAGCTTACTATTTCTGCGGTCAACATCTGGCTGCAACTAACCACCGGGACTAAAAGGAGCAGAATTTGTCCCTTAAGTCACGAATTGCCAAGTCTGCATGTTTTGTGTGTCTTGGGTACTGTGCATCAGCACTGGCTGGGAATCGAGGGAAGGCACACAAGGGACGGATCTGGCTGGCGCTGCACTCAAAGCAGTGTTATTAAATATTTGCCAAGACAATCCTTCCACTGGCTTAAGGGTTTTACTCCTGGTTTATACCATTAGGAGGGAGGAATTAGAAAGTTATCACTGCAGTGGGGGAATGGCATTATGCTGGCTATGCCACATTTTTGTGAAAGCTCTTGGACCTCAGAGCAATCTTTTGTACACACTTTCTCACTAGACTAGCAGCACTGATTCGCCAAGGGATCTCTTTCCAGCTGCTGCCCTCCCTAAAGCAGGGCAAACCAGTGCCCTTCTCTGTCAGAAGAATACTGCAGCATTGAAGTGCTGAGGGATAACACAGCAACTCCGGGAATTAGAAGAGAGAAAGGAAGAAAAAGGATGAAAGGGGAGTGAGGGACTTATCAGTGTCTCCAGCCTGGCTGGGGAAAGGGCACGAAAGGCTCCGAGACTCCCATGAATCTGCCCTTGGCCCCTTTTCCTGGTGCGTCAGGGCTGGAATTTGAGGCATGTGGTATGTTAGCACTGCAGATACTGGAATGAAAACAGGAAACGTGGAGAGGCTGCAGGCACCCAGCACACTGGAGATAGTCCCTGCAGAGCTCTGGGAGAGAAGAAAAAGAGACATTTGTGCTGCAAAACGTGCTCTTCTGAAGGGTTTTCTGCCTGTGGTGTGTGTCAGTGCAACAGTCCCCATCTCTGCCAGCTCCCAGGGGTGCTCTCTCCCAAGGACAGCCCCTTGGTGTGAAGGTAGATGCAGGGCTGGGTCTCCTCTAGATTGGTCAGATGAGGAATACAGCTGCAGCCATGGCTCCTTTAGTTCACAGGCAGGTGAGAAAGGGACAGAAAGCTCTTCCTTCTCATCCAAACCAGGAGCTAGGAGATATTCTCAGCTTGGGAAGTGGGAAAATACCCCTGGAGCTCACTGGTACACATCCATCACCTCCAAGGCTGGACTCTCCTGTTCCCTCTCTGGATGGTGTTTCAATCACCACTGGTGCCAGTTGTTGTCATGGTCTGTTCAGGGGCAGTCAAATGTGCTCATCTGGAAAAGCAGCAGGTGAGGAAGGATATACAGGACTTACAGCAATAGCTCAGCTCCCACCAGACACTGGCAGAAAGAACTTCACAAACCTCCTAGGTGGGGTTATAGCACCAGATGTTTCCCCTCCTGTGTCTCCAGCAGCAACAAGTCCCCTTTTCACAGCACGAAAGACAGGGTGATAACAGACCTGGTACAACACAGAGCATGTCCCATCCTGACCATGCACAGTGCTGCTGAGAGATGGTTTGAGCCAGTATCATGCAACCCTCTGCCCATCCATGGCCTGATGCTGAGGATATGGTTTAGAAAAGCAGGAATCCACATGAAGACTCCTAAAGTTTCAGGTTAGGCTCTGATGTGGATTTCAAAACGTACCTGGCTGGGAGACATCACAAGGCTGTATCTCATCTCTTGTCCATTTCCTGTTGAAAGGTGTGTCAGTGTGACTACTGCAGGGCTGGCACAGCAGCCCGACAGGGTGGCAATGACATGAATCACTGCAAACCACTGCCCCCCCCATATTCCAACTGCAGGTGAAGTCTGTGCATGTGGAGGTTTCGGGGCTGAGATAGCTGCAGCATCCAGAGCCCCACACAGAGCCTTGCTGGAGAGCTGGCTCACCATGGCAGGCTAGAGGAGGGAGCTGCTTAGCTAGCTAAAATGATGATTTCTACAGAGATCATGGTTTCAATGAGACGTCTTCCCACCTGGTTGCTGTCAGGATAGGCAGCCACCAGAGCTCTGGGTGAGCGGAGCGAGCTGCTCATGAGTGAAATACAGTAACAAGACAGTCGTGCACATGGTCCTAGGGCTCAGCAGAAATGAAAAGTGAGCTGTGCAGCTAAAAAAAAGTGGGCTGTGCAGCTAAAAGGTTTGAATGATGTGAATGCTGACCCAGATGCTGTGTCACGCAGAGGATGTTTTTCTCTTTGTCCTGACAACTTCATGTCATGGCTAGTCCCCTCCCTGCCTCTATCCTGCTGTAGTACGAGCTGGTGATGTGTTCCTGTGCATTCCCGTGCTTGTTCCTCAGCTCCCATCCTGTGCCCTCTGCTCCACAAACACAGCACTGGGCTTCTGGCAAGGAAGGGAGGATCCTGCCAAAAACTGAGGCCAAGTAGCAGGAATTGAGAAACTGAGACATCCACCCAAAAAGAACACAGAGAAAAGGCAAAACACGAGGCTGCAGAGCCAAAACTCAAGTAGGCGTTTCAAACATTCCTTGGATTGCTCAACCTCTACCACAGCTTCCTATTGCACAGAGCAGCAGGCGCTGAGGCCCTGTGTTGCTTTCTCAACAGGGAAATTGTATGGAGATAAACTCACCAGCACGCAGAGATCTCCAAGAATGTCAAGCAGTTATTGACATCTGATTCAGGGTTCGTTCATCTGGGTGAGAAGAGATAATGGAGGGCTAAGTGTTTGCATCACTTGGTGTCGCTGAAGCCACTCTGAGTCATGCACTGCCAGGTGGGTTGATGGGACCTGCTACTGACTATGCCATCCATTGAATGAAGCTACGGACAAATGGGTAAGGAAGCACTCATTATGGTTAATGAAATCAAGGCATTCAATTATTACATCTGTGGAGGTGCAATCAAAATCCGCCAGACTGAAAGCTATTTCTTGGATTTCTCTTTAAAAACAAGCCTACCTTTCCAGGTGTGCTCCAATGAATGTGGCAGGGGAGGGCTGTGATTACACACTTGTTTACAAGCCAGGATAATTGATTGCCAGTGCTGACACACTGAGCTGGCTGATGCTAAGAACAAGAGATCATGTCATTCCACCTCCAGATGAAGTTGTAGAGTGACTTCTCCCTAACTTGCCTGTCTTCATTGGCCAAGTTGTGAAAATGACTGCCCTTGTCTCACTCTGGTGTGTGCTTCAACTTGAAGTGGTGGGGCTGACCCCTGGAGAAAGTGCCTGTATGGTTCAAATCATTTTGACTCGTAAATATGACTGCTCTGTCCATAAAAGCTGCTTTACAAGGAAGCTCAATTATTACTCCTGAGGAATTTCTTGGTCCATCCTTACTTATGACACATCTAGGAACTGTGTATGTGAAATCATTCCTGATGGCCCCAAACCAGCCTCACCACAGGGAGCTGTGAAGAGGCTCGTCATCTGCCTGAAGAGTGCCCAGTATTTGCATGGCAAGTGTTCAAGAAGACACATCCTCAATCCACATTGTTATTGCTGAGTCCTCCCTGTGGAGACCTTTCCAGTTGTGGCAGACATTTACTCAGAATGATCCGCGGTGACCTTGGCCTCTTTGCCAAGAAGTATTGCAAAAATCCCTACTCATCACCATCTGTTTGAGACTCCTGGATTACTGGCCACTGTGGGAGTGCACGACTGAGCAAGGAGTACCTAGATGTGGGCAAAATCTGTCTAGTTTGATCTGGCCCCAGTTTACTGTGTTATCCTCAAGGAAGTGGTCAGGCTGAATGGATGGCACAGACAGAGCAACGTGCCTTAAAAAGGGTAATGGTGAGATGCTCCATGGGACAATAGCCAGGTCCTTCATGCCATAGCTGCTTCATCACATCAACATACCGCTCCTTGCTGAACTCTAGAGTCAGTTTAGCTGAACTGCTCTTGGAATGACATCTGAGAACCCACCACTGACACACTCTTGTAGATGCTGGCTTTGATCCCAGATACTCTCAACTCATCAAGGGGAACAGCACTTCCGTCTTGCTGGAAGTCTCCTCAGAAAGTCTCTAGTAGTGCCTGTTCTGCACGAAACAGGGAGATTTCAAGAAGCTCCAGGGTGCCCACACCATGGTGGGGACAGCAGGTGTTCCACATGCAGAAGAGGACATGTGGTGAGGTTGCTCATTCCCTTCCCTGCGCAGGAAGATTTCTTATCATACTCGGTTCTTCCCTTTTCCCCACTCCCAGCAGCAGGGAGGGAGATGTTATTGTCCATGCTGCAGTCAATGAAGTAATGGAATTTATTCACCTCTGCTGCTTCAGTTCTGTCCTTTCTGCCACACAAACAACTGAGAGCAGTTTGCAGGATACGCATGTTTGAAATTGAAAATGAAAGAAGCAGGACAGAATATAGAAAAAGAAATTTTAGTTTATTATCTTCAATCAAAGGAGCATTCCTGGTAACTTGGTCTAGAGACTCTCTTAAAAGACATAGTGGATACTCTGAGGCATTTGGGTCATTTACACCTGAACCAGAGAAGCCACAAACATCCAGGCAGCACAAGCCAGGGCCTGAGACACAGAGGAGAAGGTTGGGGAGGTCTACATCTCTTTGAGTCTTCAAGGCAGGACCTTTTCCCAGCGCCTACAGGAATTCAGCATCCATACTGTATCATTCCCCTTCCTACTCTGTTCCTGGTTTTTCCAGGGCACAGGTTTCCCCTTTTGTTGCTTCCATGGAATCACAGAAGGCAATTCCAGGCAATTCCAGCTCATGTGACACTGAAGCATCAGTTAATAATTCCCACAGCATTGTGTTTTACCCCAACAGCCCACTCTGGGCTCTAGACCCAAAAGCAGGGCAGGCAGCACAAAACCAGACTCTCTGCACCACTGTGTCCTGCTCCGGGGGCGACATTCCCACCCCATTGCCTTAACCTGCCCTGATCTGCAAAGATCTCCCGTCTCCTGCATAGGCTGAGTTCCTCTGGGCAATGCATGTCTTCTGCTCTATTTTGTTGTTTACAGAGATATTTATATGATGGCACCCTGCCTCCTTGCCTAAGATTAGGGCTACCAGTCCCCAGGCTGTTCATTCGTTAATTAATCTTTATATAGCAATGCACGAATTCATAATTATCCTTCCTGTATAATGGAATCTCCAAGGGCCTTGGCTGACTGGTTATTGTTGTGCTATTGCTCTTCACTACTTTTGCATTTTTTTTCTGCAGTGTAGTCTCACTTCTTTAAAACATTTCAGGTGCTTGTTTATGAAGCACAAGTGAATGGGATGCACTCAGGGCCGTTTCAGGATGTGAAAGCTGTTAAATGTTGGGTAATCTGTACTTTGATAAGAAAAGGGTATCTTCTGGATACCTGAAGCACTGAGCTGCTGTTCTGCAACTATTGCCAGACTTAGTGCTTCCAGAGTTGGCACCTCTTCATACCTATATGAGGTTGCTCTTGACGAACAAAACCCTTTCCCGATGCCATCACTCCACGTATCCAGCCACCATAAAGCAATCATTTTCTGGAACAATTCAGTCCCCTCTGCATTTTAGTTCCTGCAAAACCTGATCTCTTCAGTGCAGAAGGGTGGAGCACAATCAGCTGCCTCATTGATTAAACAAAAGTCTTGGAGTTGCTTGGCCTTAAATCTTTGCAATCCCGAAAGGTAGTTTGAGTCCAAGTGGGCCCAACCCTTGTAAACACACATTTTGTAAACTATGTCCCTGTCGCTGGTAACTTCTCTCTCTGTTTTCCCTCTAACTTTGCTTTTTGGGATTCTGTTTCACTTTCTGACTTGCATTCTCACTTTCCTGGGTTACGTGGCTCTGACTGCACATCACCCAAGCACCTTGACTGAGTTAAGCAGTGTGTGGGTCTCCATTTAATTCCTCCACTGTTTTCTTTCCTTTGTTTAGGACATTGTCACAAGTGAATTATTCACCTGTTATCTTCATCGTCACTTTCTCTGATTAGATATGCCTTGATCACTTTGCATATATTTGCGTAATGCTCCTTTCTTTGGCTGTTCTTGCAGAAGTCCCTGTTTGCAGGACACTTACTTCAGGGAAGTCCAGCTCCATATTTAATATAGTCCAGCTCTGGCTTGATCTTTTTGCCAAACTGTTGCCAGTTTTTCTTGCCCAGGTCTGTGATGTCCTCTGAAGTGCAACCTTAACCATCACAGCTCTCGGTGCAGTCCCTGCCCGATGGGTCAGTGTTTCCTTCTTGGTGTAACTGACTTTTTTTCTGTTTATTTCCACAAGGATCTGAAACTCAGATCCTTGCTGAGGGGGATGTTCAGACTCAGTCTCCTTTGACATCTGGAGGACATTGCTACCCCAAAGCTGCACATTTAATCTCTGATCTATTTTTTCCCCTCTGATATATTGTTTTGTTCTCAGCTTTTATGCTCACCTCCTCTCACCTGTTCCCGCTGAAGTTTAGTCCTTCTGTGCATCACCTCCTGGAACTCATGGGTGTCACCAGCAGAGCAGGTATTGCTGAAGGCTTTGTGCTATTCATCAGCAACAGCTCCTGTGATTTCCACCTGCCCAGGGTCACTGCTTTCTTCTGCTGATGCTATCTGGAGGGCCTAGCATGTGAAACCTGTCCATGTTTGAAGCATGTGTGACCTTATGAAGCCACACAGCCACCACAAGAGGGAGGCAATTTGCTAAACCACTTCTGCGCACCAGTCCCTGCAGAAACCCACCTGGAACTGTTATCTGTCCTTCAGCATCCAGGTGAGAGCTGTGTCCTGATGGGACACCTGGGACTGCACCACAGAACGTCATCACCAGGGACTGTGTAATGGGCTCAGTGAGGGGGGAAAGGAGATTCATCCCAACATCAGAAGGACATGGAGCTGTTGGAGGGGGGCAGAGGAGGCCCCGGAGATGCTGGGAGGGCTGGAGCCCCTCTGCTGGGAGGACAGGCTGAGAGAGTTGGGGGGGTTCAGCCTGGAGAAGAGAAGGCTCCGGGGAGACCTTAGAGCCCCTTCCAGTCCCTCAAGGGGCTCCAGGAAAGCTGGGGAGGGACTCTGGATCAGGGAGGGGAGCCATAGGAGGAGGGGGAAGGGTTTGACACTGAAAGAGGGGAGATGGAGATGAGATGTGGGGAAGAACTTGTTTGGTGTGAGGGTGGTGAGAGCCTGGCCCAGGTTGCCCAGAGAAGCTGTGGCTGCCCCATCCCTGGAGGGGTTCAAGGCCAGGTTGGAGGGGGCTTGGAGCAACCTGGTCTGGTGGGAGGTGTCCCTGCCCAGGGCAGGGGATGGGACTGGATGGTCTTTAAGGTCCCTTCCAACCCAAACCATTCAGTGATTTTATGATTCTAACACTCATCAAAACACCAGAGTACCACTGCCCTGGTGCTGCCGGAGGTGAAAAGCAAGATGGGCAGCGTTGTTTGTGCAAAGGGCTGTGGGACAATGTCCACTCTGCATCTTGTATCTCCTGGCTCAGCTGCTGCCAGGCATTTGGGTTTGTTCAGTAAAAGACCAGAACTGGAAGTCTCCTGCTCACCACAGGGTGTCAAATCACAGCCATTTCCAGGAGATGCCAAAAGGCATTTCTGTTGCTGTGCCAGGCTCTAAAAATTAAGGGACACTTACCCATAGTATTTTTTTCTGCCCTGAGGGCAGGAGATGTGTCAAAATAACCAGCTTCTCCTCCACCACTGTCTGATTTTGCTGGTGGAGTGTACGCTGTTTGCAATGAACACGGTCGGGCAGCTCAGCGCGGTCTCAGCTCTGCTGGCACCTCCTGGGCAACCAGAGCTGCCCCTGCCCTGTGAGAGCCCAGCCCTGAGCTGCTGGGCTGGGGAAACCGCTGCAAAACAGCCTTGAAATGGGGCAGCAGAGGTTGGACCTGGGACAGTCAGAGGTACGAGCCCCAGGTCCTCTAGATAGTGAGGCTGGATAATACCAGGTCATCTTTCTTTCTCACATAGCCTGTAAGGTCAGCCGTCAGACTTACTGTTTTCCTGGAGTCTTTCTTTTTCACTTGTTTTCACATTTTGTCTCTACTTAATCTGGAATCTTTCCTAGAATCGAAATGTCACCCAGGCTGACATCACTGACTTCATGGTGGGATTTTGAGAAGAATTGATGAGAGTCCAGTTAAGTGTGTTGCACTCGGGTCCACTGATTAAGCAGACTGTTTTCCAGGCTCTAGATCAGAGGTGGCCTGGCTTGCATGGGACAAGGTTACTGCTCCAGCTGAACTCCCAGCACGTGGGTGGCTGGGCTGGTGGTGAGTCATTGCATCATGCATTATGTGTGTTGTACAGTTACATTTTAAGGCAAAATGAAATAAACTTATTTATGTGCAGCAGGTGAGAGGATGCTCAAGGAGCAGTAGCTTTACCATCGATCCTGGCCCCTCCAGCTCATGAGTCTGATGCCTCTAATGCAGGAGTTCAAGACCCTACTATGAAATGGTGTCGCTAAACAACAGCAAGGACAAGTCACCTTACAAAACACATTCTTGCTCCAAAAAAAATGGAAAACTCTGCTCACAGCTTGGAGGAGACACTGCTGCGGTTGTCCACTTTGATTCCTAAGAACAAATCGCAAAAATCTTGCACAACCTTTAGTGCCAGAGGTCAAAACACCATCAGGGCAATAGGTGGAGGAAAGCAGTGGGTGGAAGATGCAGACGGGACTGTAAAGCACATGTGTGAAGGATAACTTGCAGCATCAGTGTCTGCTGAAGCCGCCATGAGCTGCCTAGCCATTTTGCTAGGGGAAAGGAGAAGAAATCTGATTAAGATGTCTAATTGCATCAAAATATTATAATATACTAACAATGCAGTAACTGAGATGTAGATAAGCATAAGTGTGCAGGAGTTTGGAGAACTTGTGCTATTAATTAATGTGATACACAGCAATAAGAGAAAAGAAATAAATTTCAAAATGTTAAATCTGGCACCAAGATACTCTGTTTCTCAATCAATTTTCAAATGATTGGTATATTTATTGTTGAATCGGTGCCCAGAAGTCGCATAACCTCTGGGTGAATATCCTAGACTTTCACACTGAAAGCCATCCCAACTTGATGCAAGTTGTCACCATTACCACAAGACATCACAGGCACTGGTGGCTGTGTGTGCACGAGATGGCAGGGAAGGCACCAGCGTGGAAAGATGTCTCAGTGTCTCACTAGTACCCAGCAGGATTTTCACTTTTTATCTTTACACTCAGAAATATTTTGCAACTTTGGATGGCACTCAAGTGAGGTTCAAGTATGTAGAGGTGTTACCTTGACAGAGGCTGATGTGCAGGTCTCTCACCCACAAGCAGGCAGAGGACGGAGCTCTCAAGTCAGGTTCACAGCAGGAAAGCACAGCCTCTGCAGGGCTCAGCAAACCCTTCCACCAGCATCTGCCCTGCAGCGTGATTTGAGGCCATCAGAGCAGACTTTCAGGTGATCCCCAACCCCACAGGTTCTCCCCAGTCCAGTGTGCCTGAGGAAATGCCTGTGTTCAGCGAAATCAGGACAGACCGTTTCTCACTCCCAGGACAGGAGGAGCTTCTAAACACTCTGGCACAGCTGCTGCACAACATCCTCTTTTCTAATGAAAACATATATCACCGTCACAATTATCTGTGCTGCCTTCTAATTAAAAGGCTGTTGCTCTCTCTGCCTTGTTTCCTGCTCATCCCCCATCTCAGACCTACAACAGGAGTCAGACTTCAGCAGGCAAATTCCTTCCTGAGACAAGGCGTGAGCAGAGAGCAAGGGTGCCTGGTTATTTACTTTGCTGATGGCTCTGCTGAATGTCATTTTGTCTGACTTTGGGCCATATGGTGAGCAGAAGCAGTAACTGGAGAGTGCAGGGGAATCCAGGCCCTGTTTCACTGGAACTTTATCTTTAAAGAGGAGGAGGAAGAGGAGGAGAGTGATGTCCTGCTGCTTCACAGCTTAGAGAAAATCTCCCAGAGCATCTCACTCACCCTGGGTGTGGAGAGGTGATGTGGGACTGAGCCACCAAGGACATACATCTTCCACTTCAGAAAATCTGTGTTTCCCCAGATCTGTTTCTGAGCTCAGCTGGGTAGATGTCCCTCTCAGTCCCTTGTAGAGACGATTCTAGGACCCCTCACTTTGCATCAGCAACACCAGGTACACCTCAGGCTGGGAAAGGTGAGCTGCAGGGCACCTTCACAACCTCATGGCTAAGGTACTCAATGAGCAAGGGGACTCCTGCAACTCCAAGCATCCTCCCTTCGAAAATATCCTAAGAAGAAATGGATAACACTCCCTTTTCCCTTGGTGCCCCATGCCTTGGCCATGCTCCAGTCCCTCATACGGGCATTCCCAAGGTAAAGCAGCTGCTGCTCCCTTGGTGCACCCACAGTGGGGATGAGGTGTTCTCAGATGTGCACCCCATGGGGGCAGGTGTGGACACCAACACCAGCCAGGCATGGTGTTGCTGTGAGGCCTTTCAGCAGCCCTGGGTCCAGCAGCTGAGGGAGGTTTTCAGGGTGAAACATGAATTCAGGTACTAGCAAGTGCAGGTGGACACATGGCAACGAGTCCTTTATATCTGGGTCTTACAGATGAACTGATCAGGGGTTACTGCTCTATGTGTAGGCCCAGCCTTTTACTCAGCACTTTAAGGAGCTGGTTTTAAAAAGCCATGAGTCCACAGCCATCAAAGTTTGTCTTTCTGTTCTCCATGCCTTCATGCAGAGATGCTGGGATGTCCCTTGGTCTGTGCTGGTCCTGATGGGAGCCACAGGGAATGTGAACCAGGATCATTGCTTATACCATCACTGGCCAAGGGTGACTTTTTACTGAACTAATTCTGTCGGATATTTGTTAGGCATCATAGTAGAAAAGATGGTCCTACAAAGCATCTGATTAGCATTTGGATCAAGAATTCAACAGTTCAACTTTCACTTTCGGTGCTTCAGCACCGAACATCCCTGCTCCATGAGGTGGCCATGGAGCCTCAAAGAGTAGGTATGGACCATGTAACATGGAAAAAACAAGCAACAAACCACCATTTCCTCAGGCCTTCTTGATTTTCTAATGATTATACTCCCTGCAACCTTCCTCCAAGCCATGAAAGATGGCTGCTTGCTTGCTGCACACTTCTTCACTGAACGGTGTTGGACCTGGTTGGTCTTTGCTCCCCAGCCTGTGTCCACAGGGATGTTCCCGTTGCTGAACCAGGTAATGCAGGTGCACACCTGGCCAAAGCCTCCTCTGGCTAATCACATCCCCCTGATTAAGGGGAGAGAGACAATTACCCTTAGTTGTCCTGTCAGCGCTTGGATGTGATGAGTAGCTGATAGTAACTGGCAGCTGCTTTGCCTCAGGGCTGCCCCTGGTAATGATTTACATAGTGCAGCTAAATCTGAAAATCCCACTAACATCCTCTTCTAATGAAGCTCCAGGTACCTTCCTCAAAGCCCCAGCAAGGCTGTATCTAGGCAACAAAGACGGCTCTCCCTCCATAAGGAAGCACTTAGATGAACACCTCCAAAGGCAAAGGATGCCGCTAATTAACCCTTGGGGTAGCGCTGAGGTGTCTGCTCCATAACAAGGTCTTTGCATCCCTCCAAGCCCACTGGAAGGCTCTTAGGGCTCTAGCTTCTGCCTGCTCTGCAGATTCCTCTCACAGCCCTGCAGCAGGGCTGGCAAGCAGTGCAACTCTGCTCTTTGAATGGTTATTTGCTAACATGTGGTAGGAGTTCACCTGAGCCCCTGCTGCTCCTCCTTGTACTCGTCGTTCCTGAACCGTTCCAGCATTTGCAGAAATTTCATGCCAAATTGTCACAGCAAACGGCAGCAGGAGCAGAATATGGGATGCACCCGCGAGTGCTGAGAGAGCTTGCAGAAGTCATTGCTGGGCCACTCTCCATCATCTTTGAAAGGTCCTGGAGAACAGGCGAGGTGCCTGAGGACTGGAGGAAAGCCAGTGTCATCCCAGTCTTCAAAAAGGGCAAGAAAGAGAACACGGGAAACTACAGGCCCACCTCCATCCCTGGAAAGATGATGGAACAACTCATTCTGGGTATCATCTCAAAGCACCTGGAAGAAAAGAAAGCTATCAGAAGTAGTCAACATGGATTCACCAAGGAGAAATCATGTCTGACTAACCTGATAGCCTTCTATGATGGCATGACTGGACGGATAGATGGGAGGGGGGTGGTGGATGTTGTCTACCTTGACTTCAGCAAGGTTATTGACACTGTCTCCCACAGCATCCGTATAGTTGAGCTTAGGAAGTGTGGATTAGATGAATGGACAGTGAGGTGGATTGAAAACTGACTGAAAGACAGAGCTCAGAGGGCTGTGAATAGTGGCATAGAGTCTAGTTGGAGGTCTGTAATAAGTGGGGTTCCCCAGGGGTCAGTTCTGGGCCCAGTCCTCTTCAATATTTTCATCAATGACCTGGATGAAAGGATGGAATGTACCCTCAGGAAGTTTGCTGACGATACAAAACTGGAGGGGTGGCTGACACACCAGAAGGCTGTGCCACCATCCAGCGAGACCTGGACAGGCTGGAGAGTTGGGCAGAGAGGAACCTGATGAAATTCAACAAGGGCAAGTGTAGGGTCCTGCACCTGGGGAGGAATAACCCCCTGCACCAGCACAGGTTGGGGGTGACCTGCTGGAGAGCAGCTCTGAGGAGAAAGATCTGGGAGTCCTGGTGGACAACAGGATGCCCATGAGCCAGCAATATGGCCAAGAAGGCCAACGGCATCCTGGGGGGCATCAGGAAGAGTGTGACCAGCAGGTTGAGGCAGGTCATCCTCCCCTTCTACTGTGCTCTGGTGTCCTGGTTTGAGGTAAAACAGAACTAATTTTCTGTTCAGTAGTTTTACTTTTTCAGCTAGGCCTCTTCTAATGAACTAAACTCTGAAATTAACAGCATGTTGTTCAGAAACTGTTCACTTTCACAGTGATAAGACCTGATTATACCAAGGAATGGTATGCAGCGAGGCCCTTGCTTATACTTATTGCTATAACAACCAAGGTCAGGCAAATTTGTTATTTGCCCCACTGGAGGGTCGGAAGCGGAAAAGCGCAGAGGGGTCACACCTGTGGGGAGGAGTGGACAGGACAGGTGACCCAAAACTGACCAACAGGGTATTCCATCCCATCTGCATCATGCTCAGTATAAAAGCTGAGGGATCAAAGGGTCAGCCCTCTTCCTTCAATGGCCGACGTCCAAGGAGGACCCTGTCTATTCGTCTGCCTTTGATCCCGATCCGAGCATTCCTGACTCCAGATCTGGAATCCGGCTCCTGGTCACCACCGGGTCCAGCCTGGGACTTTCCCTTGTGCCTGCTGGTGACGTGATCATCCTGGGAGCTTGATATGGGTTGTATATACTGTGTACTTTTTTTAAATGATTATTATTTATTATTTCATTATTTATTTATATTTTCATTAAAGTAGTTTAGGTTTTTTTTCTAAACTCTTTTTTATTCCTCCCCCCCACCCTTTTCCTCTCCTCTCTTTCCCTTAGGGGGGGAAGGGAGGGGCCATCTGTCCTTCTGGTTGATCAATTCAGTCAAAACCATGACACCTGGTGAAGCCATATCTGGAACACCGTGTCCAGTGCTGGGCTCCCCAGTTCAAGAAGGACAGGGAACTGCTGGAGAGGGTACAGAAGAGGGCTACAAAGATGATGAGGGGCCTGGAGCACCTCTCTTATGAGGAAAGGCTGAGGGACTTGGGTCTTTTTAGTCTGGAGAAGGCTGAGGGAGGATCTGTTCCTGTGGGTGTCAAGAGGAAGGGGCCAGTCTTTTTTCAGTGGTGCCCAGGAATAGGATAAGAGGTAGCGGGTACAAACTTGAACATAAGAAGTTCCATCTAAATATGAGGAGGAACTTCTTCATTTTGAGGGTGGCAGAGCACTGGAATGGGCTGCCCAGAGAGGTTGTGGAGTCTCTGTCTCTGGAGACATGCAAAACCTGCCTGGACAAGTTCCTGTGTAACCTGCTCTAGGAGGACCTGCTTTGGCAGGGGGGTTGGACTGGATGATCTGCAGAGGTCCCTCGCAACCCCACATCATTCTGTGATTCTGTGATATGAGCATACCTTTTGCAGGCAGGACTGTCCCTTCATCTGGCGGGCAAGAAGAACAGCCTCTGACCCTCGGTAGCCAGCTGTGCCGTGAGCAAGCCCATGAGCTGTCCCATGAGCTAGCCCTCCTTCAGAGCCCCACAGCACAACTGAGACAGATGACCACCAGTCCCCATGTGGTCTGACATGAACAGTAGCTGTGCAGGACTTGGGTTTAGGGTTGAAACCCAGAGAGGATCAAACAGGTAACCAGATGCAATAAGCAGGATAGGGATCTCCAAATTTCCAGAGGCCAGAGTAGTGTCTCTACACTGGAAAGTGCACCTGGAGCTGTGTTTGGTGAATACTTTGGGAGGGGAACTTCCATGCATTGGATAGCTGCTGGCAAGACATGGGAAGATGCGTGCTATTGCTTTCACAGGGCCGGAGTGCAGTAGGATCCAGAACTTAACGGAGCTGGCAGAGGGCTTTACAGGAGTGGGAAGAGCTGTCTGCATCTGAAATTGGGACAGTTGCTATTCCATCCACTCAGAGACATGAGCCCCATGGTGCTGGGATGGTTCATGCTCTCCAGGGCAGCTTTGGAGGCAAAGCAGATGGTTTCAGTGACTTCTACTGAATCAGACACTCTTGCAGTGACCTGGAGCAGAAGGCACACCAGGAGGTCCTGAAGGTGATGGGGAAATTGTTTTATGTGGCAGGTGGATCTCAGGAGCTCCTGTAGCCTCAGAACCACCAGCTCTCCAAGATGATTTCCTGGAGAGTGAAGGGTGGCTGCAGGTGGCATAGTAGGCTCCAAGCCATGCCCCTGCAGGGACACAAGTCAAAGGAGAGATTTTCGCCTAAGGTCCATCCTCATGGCAGAGTCACCCAGGAGTGCCCTCTGCAAAGGAACAAAGAAAAGAGGGAAGGAGGAAGAGATTTTGCAGGAACTTTCAAGGCATCTGAAAACTTCTGCAGACTTCATACATGAAATTAGCACTGCAGAGCCTTATGAAATGGGCAAAATAAAGCTCCTGGCCCACATGTCTGGGAGGTCAGGGCACAGGCCTGGGCTGAGACCAGGGACAAGCTGAAGAAAACAGACTAGGAGCAAGTGATGTTGAGAGCAATCATATGCTATGTGGTCCTTCATGGGTGCAATTTCCCACCACACAAAGTACCAATCAGAGACTTGGTATAAAAGTTCTGCAGGATATTCCTCACCAGTTTTATCCACAGGTGAATGAGAGAGGTGCAGCAGGCCCAGAGGTGGTTGCGACCCCAGACGGGTGTCTGCTTGGGAGCCTTTGGACCTCTCTTCCCCTTAACTCTTGAAATGACATGCAGGACACTGTAGGCAAAAAATGGACTTCAACCTGCCATCAACTCCTCTCTGTGCAGAAAAATACATTTCCTCAGCCATCCAGAGATGCTGGTTACACCTGAGCTTCCAAATGAATAGTGTCATGAGACAGTTCCTCAAGGAGCCAAGTTGCAAGGCTGACTCAAAGATTTCATTGATCAAAATACTGCTGGCAACAAGCAGCTTCCCTCTTGCTTGTACATTGTCTATCAGACCAGATGCATATAAATCACAGGCACAATGTACCTTGCCAGATCAGTTGGCGCTGACAATGTCAAAGCAATTATAGCGGTCTAAAAAGACCTACAACAAGATGGTACAATAATCTTTCTGGCTTCCAGCACTCCTGGTTGTAGGGGAGTGGGTCAGGCAGAAGGAGCCCAGGAGGCCTGATGAGGACCTGGCCACCAGTGGCCCTGCTCCACCATAACAAGGCAAGGACAGGCCACATGGACACCCACCTGGCTGAGTACTGGGCAGACAATTTGGACACAACCATATTGGGGCTCGTGACCCTGTGAGGGAGTGACATTGGTTTTATTTAAAGATGAAGTCTCCTTCTGCTGGCACCAAACTCTGTTCAGCACCTGGGGCTTTTGCAGGGATCCAGAGCACACAAATATCCAGAAAAATGTTGCTTTGGGCACCAAAAAAATGTGCCTCAAGGCTGAACCATTCCTGCAGTAAATACATAGCATTCACCAAGTTATGTATATTTTTAAAAGTCCCCAAATTGGCAATATTTGGTGTCAGTATTTCTAAAATGAAATCCTTCAATACTCCAGTTTGAAATGACACCTATGAAATCCTTTTGCTGGCAAATGAAATATTTTTTTTAATATACATATTTAATTTCCTATATACTGGAAACACCAAAACATTGTTTCTCAATGTCTTGTTAATCCCAATGAAAAAAACAAGAATCAGTTGCTCAGCCAGGTCTGTGAGAACACAGAAGTGCAACTGATTTACTGACCCTGACCTTGGCAGGGCTATAAACTCCCTCTCTAGTTAAGCCGGGCTATGTCTCGGGGCAGAGCCAGATTGAATTTGGTGGTTCAGCAATCTCTGGTAGCAAAAAAGTATTTAATTCTAACTAAACCTAACTCCTATAGATAGACCTGACAGTCCCATAAACACATATAAAAATTACACAAAATAAAATTGTTTCATTTTGATAATTTCTAAATGACTTTTTTTCCCTTTAGAGACAAATTTTTAAGTACTATTTAAAAAAAGGAAAGAGATCCCCTCAGCTCAGTCAAAATGTGGGAGATGTCAGCTTAAATGTCTTTCCTGCCTGCTTTAGAGCAGGAATTGGAGTTTTGACAGCTGTTTCTGCAGGACGTAGCACCCGTGGAGAGTGAGGGTGTGCTGAGCACCCTGTCCTCAGCTGTCCCACCTAGCAGAGGGGGCATAAGGAGCCTAAATCATTTTTATGTCAAAGATGGAGGAACAGAGGATGGAGGAAGGCAGAGCACCTTCCTGAGAGCCCTGGAGGAGCAAGATGCCTCCAAGAACCTGGGGTGAGAGGATGAATTTACAGTGCCAGTGGATCCCCCAACATCTCAGCTGTTCTGTCACTGCTGCAAAAGGGACACCCCTCTTGCATTTTTCAGCCCAGGTCTTCACGTGCAAATTCCCTTTGCTTTTCTCATAAATGGGTTCTGAAAGGCCTCTGTTGGTGTATAATTTGGAGCAAGTGCTCTGTTCTGTTTGAACTCCAGGTCCCACCATCCAGCCTGGATCACAGCACAACATGTGACTCACCAGGCTCTGGTGCCCCATGTCTTGGGTCTTTTACTGCTCAACCCCTGAACAGTCACTGAACTGACTGCAGGGTCTGCTGCTTGCATTGAGGAGGTATCACCACCATGCGTGGTACAGACCTGGGTGCACACAGCGGGTGCTCCTACTGCAATCCCCCAGTCAGACCCTTGGTTCTAGGGCCTCTAAGTCTGGAGCTACTCACTTATCCCAACACTGGCTCCTTTCTTGGTGTTATCTAGTGTTGCTTCCCACCCATGAGTTTGGAGGAGCTCAAACCCTGGTTATATTTTTGGGAATATAATGATTTTAGAGTAGGCAGTGGAAGGTGTGAAAGGAACAAGAACATGTGTATGGGAAGCCTTCAAGGTTTCCATGCATGTTGGCCATCTCCAGATGAAAGCCAAGCCCAAAACTTTGTGCGTCATTTCTTCTTTGACTACAAAGAAGAGAGGAGAGGAGAGGAGAGGAGAGGAGAGGAGAGGAGAGGAGAGGAGAGGCCGGGAATTACATCTGCAGTCCTGTCAAGTCCCCAGGGCTGGATTTCAGTTACAGACACATATTTTGACCTAAAATAGTAGAAGTTCTTCTCTGATATCAAATAATGCCCAGGTGAAGCACAGATGGAGGAAGAGAGGATGTTGAGAGTGGTGATGATGCAATTAGGCTGTGCCAGTCTAATTGTAGAAGCCAAAGGGGCAAATGAAGTCTGAACAACTTTTAAGTCAGCGTCTCTGCATTTTTTACCTGCTTGACTTTGCAGCCTTGCTGTTCTTATCACAAAGTTCATTTTGTTATTTGGACTCTGAAGTGTAGACATAAGGCACGTAAGTCCCAAGATTCAACGTGTGAAGGCAAGAATTTGTAAAGGTACCCAGAGATCCCAGAATGATCCTGCCATGGGAGATGTTCCAGTTACTGTGTTCCCAGATTTCCCTTGGCAAGGGCTCCTTGTAAATCCTACCATTGAATTACTTCTGACTTGCAAGGTGACTTATTAAGGGCATCAGCAAACTTCTTACACAGCCTCGGGGGAAAGCACAAGCAGCAGTTCACTTCCTTGCACCTGGAAATCCCTCAGTGTTCAGCAAACCCACAGTTCAGCAGGACTGGATTTGATGTTGTTTTTGGGAGGGGCAGCCTAGAGGCACCTCTACATGATGGAAGCTTGTAGCTCTCTCTTTAATTGGAGGTGAATTTAATTTCAGTAATGAGCCTGGCACATTCCAGTTCCTGATTAGATTTGCACAGTGATTAACCCAGCAGATATTCACTTGGCATACTGCCCAGTCCATTCCAGTTGCAGTGGACTGAAACCACTTCTGCTGTGACTCTCATGCTGGGAAGCAAGGTCACCCAAAGGTCATTGTGGCAAGGGACATGTATCAGGGCTCAAACGTATGCTGATTTTCTAAAATTCTGCTTGGGAAGGGCCTTTCCAGCTCCTCCTGCTGGATCCCACCTGAACTGAGAAGACCCTGTGGGTCGCACTGTGCAATTTCTGGTGCTCCATGAAGTAGAAGTAGCTTCTTGGGGGAGAAGTTTCCCAAAGAGATAGCTGGGTTTGCCCAGGCCTCTGAGGAGGCTGAGTATCTCTCAGAAAGTGCTTCCAAGCTCTACCATCTTCATGAGCTTAATATGTGCAAGAAGCTTCCCATTGTATCCTTTGCTCAAGGAACTGTGCCCTTGTCTGCAAACAGCTGGAGCTGTGGGTGCCTCCGAGTATGTTCATACCTCTGTAGGTATGGGTCTGAGCTGCTGACCAAGGAGGAGATCTGGGTGGGTAAATGAGGCACAGTGTGCCTGAGCTGTACCAGCATGTTTTGCACGCAAAGAATCCCATCCCCAGGACTGTCAGGAAAATGTCCTCTACTGTCACGAAATTCACTCTCAGAACAAAAATAAATCAGAAGCTACTCTAAGGTGAAAATTCACTCTGAGTTGGTCTGAGATACCCAGTGGTTTCCATGTGTCTTCTGAGGAGCTTCCACACACTGGCCCTGAGCTGGACGATCGGTGTGACCCCTGTGCCTCTTGGCCAGCAGGTCCAGCTCAGTCCCACCTCATCTGGGGAGGTGGGACCATTTCATAGTGCAAACTGAGAAGCACACGAAACATCAAAGGATTTCCTCTGTTGTAATTCCATTTACTGGTTACTGGATGTCTCCATTACAATTATTACCAGGCCAGAGAGTGAAAATGGCCATAAACACGCTCTCAAATCAATTGCAAAAATCCATAGTTGGCTGGGGAGAGACAGAGAGTGATGCCTGCTCACTCCACCCTCCCCCACATATGGGTTATAATTTTCTTATGCTCACAAAAGACATTTTTTCCCTTCTTTCAGGAGCTGTCTGAAAGGGAAATAAGATGGGATCAAGAGATTAGCATGTGTGGTTCACGTTCGTAATTCGGCACTGCTGGGGTATCATAATATGGCCCAGATGCCTGGGAAGGCGTTTAATGTAAGCCAGAATGATTGACATCTTTCCATACAGGATCTGAAGGCTGTCAGATCTCAGGTTATTGGGTGTCCCACTTACTGACAAATATATACGCAAGCTAAGTAGGGCACAGATCTCCAGTTCACCCCGCCTGAGCTCAGATCATTCTCCTGGAGCTGCTTTTGAATGAGCTCTGAGCTGCTGATGGCACCGGCAGAGGATATTGGTAATTCCTAAAACCAGTAACAGCCCAAAAGCTACAATTTCCTGTTGTGCAAACCAAGTTTACTTTGGAAACAGGCCCCAAGTCAAACAAACTTCAGTAACTCCCATTAATCCATGACCGTGGGCTGCAGGAACAGCATGAATTTGCCTCTTAGGAGGACCTTCTAGTACAGAAGCCAAGCTCCTTGGGAGGGGGCAGCAGGGGTGACAGCAGGCACGGGTCATGCCAGGCCCTCTTCCCTGGCCATCAGCTGTGCTGTGCTGGCTGAGGTTCACTTTCATTTGAGGTTGCTGTTGGAGTTGATCACCTGTGATGTCTACCATGACCAGCTGCCCCTGGTGACTCAGGAGAGCGGTGGCGTGTGGAGGCAGCACAGTGGAGGGGGCTCCAGTGCTCACTGACACGTGTGTGCCAGGGGCAGGAGGGACCAGGGGGGAACAGCAAGGACACAGACACAACGGGAGCTTCTCTGGGGCACCAAGGCCGTGATGCTTTGGGAATAGTTCTACACCAGCAAAATATTCTGCACCTGGGCATAGAAACATCTGTGTTAGCATTAGCTAGCTTTTCTCACAGCGTCTTATTTTGCCCTAGAATTAGCCCTGCATTATAAAGGCCAAACTCTATGAATTATATTGCCATAAGTGTGCTTTTGCCTGCACCAGCAAAGCTTTGCCAGGTCTATCTGAGCACCTGCACAGCAAAAGCAGTGAATTCAAACAGCCCTTCCTGTGGAAAACCTCTGATCCCTTTGAATCCCACCAGACATTTGGGAAAGAGACGCCGAAATAGCTTTGAGAGTCATGTCATGAGACTGAGCTCAGAGGTGATAGATTTACCAGGGGTCTGTTGCTTTAACAATTATTGCCAGGTTGAGTTTGCCTTGCTGCAGCTCCCATTCAGTGGATCCTGTTATCTATTTTACTACTAGGCTAACGACCCAGCAGAAATCAATTTGCTATTTATCCACCTACATTTGTTACAAGCTGTATCTTTCTCATTTCTTTATTAAAAGAATTCGGTTGAGCTGTTCTAACACCACTTTAAGACGTCTTTCCTGGGCCTTGGATCACTCTAGAAAGCCTTTACCTGGACACTTTCCATTTGGAGCCAGTGCCTGGTATGATTTCCGTGAATACCATCAGAGCCAAAAATAACTGGTATTATCCTTCTTGGAAAGCCATCATTGTGATGATCTCTCCCATGTGTGCTCTTTGCTTACTGCTGCCAGGAAACTGTAGTCCCACAGACCTCAACTCCAATCCCTCCTTCAGCCACTGCAGCAAACCACTGCTTGGTGGAGGACAGTGCTGGAATACCCGTGGACCAGATCAGTCCTAAGTTCATCCTCTGGTCAGGCTTTCCCATTCCTTCTTCATATCTTCCGGTTGCAGAACCCATGCTGAATCTTCTTTGGATGCTGGAGGTCCTCACATCATTGCTAAGAGCTCTTTATGATGGTTGGAGTAACCTGCTGTGGTTGTGCCAATATTCAGCAGTTTCAGCTGAAGGCTGGAGTTCCCCTTCTTGCGTGCTCAGGAGCTCCCACAGTAGCCTGGCTGCCAGGGATGGGAGATGGAGTGTGGCTCTTGGGGGAGAAGCCCAGGAGGAAAGCAATGATGGCCTCATGAAGTCTTAAGGGGTCAAACTTACAGCACCAATATTTGGTAATTCTGGCTTTACTTTGGGTTTTTGAAAGAGCCCAGAGGACTGTGGAACCCAGCTCCCACAGGTACCTGGCCAATGTCTTTCTTTGATCTGCTCTGAAAACCCAACCTACGTGATCCAAAAACTCACAGTGGTAGAAGGCTCATCAGATTATTAAATCCTGAACGAAGATCCTTTCACGCTTCTCCTTGTCACCTTCAAGGAAGAAGAAAATGCATGTGAAAATGACCTCTTTCATCTGGAAGAGGGTGGAATCAGCACAGTAGAACCCAGCTGACACTGACACTGCAGACAAGACCTCAAAAGCACGGGTGAGAGCATGCAATGCCATGACTACCCTGGAACCAGCCCCATCACCATGAGCCCCCCAGCTCCATCAGCACAGCACCGTGCTGTGGAGGCCGAGCTGTGCTCTTACATGAAGTGGGAGAAGCACATCTGGAAGCTCTGGAATGCTCTTAAGAGGGAGAGAAGACTTGAGCAGTGTCTTTGCAGGAAGTCTCCTGGGTTTATGAGAAACATAATTGCACCCTGTTTTTTGGATTCAATTTAATGGGCTCAGGCAGCATTAGCTGGGAACGGCATCTTGAGGATGAAGAACAGGTGTCAGCCCAGACTCAGGGTCTCATGCCGGGCAAGGATTATTTTATTATAATTAATATTCTTATTTCTTATTAACGTTAATTACTGGCTGAAGCTCAGTGTAGTAATGCCTCCATCAGTGCTCCAGATGATCCTGCATACTTGGAAAGGCCTTGTCAGAGCTCATCAGTTTTTGCGGATGACTGGCTGTACAGCAACCAGAGGTGAGTGGGAATATTACAGACACACGGGGAAATCTTCTTGCAGACTAATCCCCATGAATCGTTTTGTTTGCATTCGTGACCTCTTTTATTCATGAATTTTTGGTAGGAAAACACTTCCTTCCAAGTAAACACTTGTGAAAAACAAACGTGTATAATTACTTGTGCAAATATTCTCATCTGAATGTTTATGCAAATATATTTACCCATGTGAGCTGGTATATCAAACTACTATGAATATGTATTTTCATGAGAAAACACAGAAGGTGAAAAAACCATTCTGAGGGGTTTCTGTTGGCTTACTAAGGGAGTGAAAAGTGAGATGTGCATCTCCTTTTACTGTGACTACAGCTGGGTTCATAAGTACCAGGTTGAGAACATTCAGTCAAATTACAAATACTACATTCTAAAAATACTAAGTTCACTCCCAAGAATGGGTTTCAGGGAAAGAAAAATGATTGTGCACATCTGAAGTGAAATCACTGGGTAGATTTACTTTGGAAAATAGGAGGGTCCTAGTTATTTACAGCGAAAAGCATCCCAAATCCATTTTCAGGAGCTAAAACGGTGCTCATGGGGAACCTATGGAGTGATTGCAATTTCGGAGCACATTTGTAGGTATAAGTGTGTTTGCGATTCTGGTGGAGAAGATGACACAAGATGATGTCTCACAGCATTCTCATTTGGAAGCTGAGGCAGAACGGGCTGGGCAACCAGACCAGGCTCTTTGGTGGTTGAAAATAGGCCCAAATGGCAGCGAGTGATGTCTGCTTTGGGACTGGTAATGAGTGCCCACCCCAGGGTGATATTGGGGTTCCCATCATTCAACATCTGGACAATGAGATACAGCTCATCCTCAGCAAATGCACAAATGATACAAAATTAGGGGGTGAGGGATGGATGATGTGCAAAATGGCAGGACATCGGTTCATGGGGACCTTGGAAACTGGATTCTTGGAGTGCGTTGAGGCCACACCTGAAACTTTGCTTCTGGTATTGGTTACTCCTAGGTTAAGAAGGATGTGAGAAAACCTGAAAGGGGACAGTAAAGAACAGCCGAGACAGTCAGGAACCTGAGGCATGCAACCACCAAGGAGAGATTGAGGGATCTGGACTGGGTGTATCTGGTGAAGAGGTGACATGGCATCAGCTTACAATTACTTGAAAGGGAATTACAAAGGGATCAGAGCCAAACTATTCTCAATAGTGTTTGGCAAAGTAACTGGCACAGGAGTCACAGATTCAGACCCAGGAGGTTCAGGATGGCCATTAGGAAAGCTTTCCTCCTCAGGAGGATGGTACAGTCTGGTGTCAAATCATGGGAAAAGCAGAAGGTCTCAATTCTTGGAAATTTTTTAGGTTCAGCTCAGTAAAGCCATAGCAAAGTGTAGGGGTTGTCCTGCTCCAAGTGGTAGGTTGGACTGGATACCTTCATATGTCTTTGTCATCAGTGCTGCCCCACTCTGATTCTAGGACATGGGCAGCTCAGTTCCTGCAATGGTTTTTCCCACAGCTTCCACAAGATCTCATCCCAATGGGTCGTGGACTCAGCTCCCAGCCCTGCAAGCCCTGCCATTAGCCCATGCTCTAGCTCAGATCCTGAAGCCAATCCTGCCATTCTGCCAGATTTGCTGGGCCAGGACTTTGGATCAAATCTTGGCCTTTTCTCCCAGGCAAGGCAGAAGTTCAGCTCTAATTTTAATGTACTAAAGATTTTTCCCTCTGCATGCCAGGTGACCTAACATATATTAAAAAATGGTGGGTGAACTGTCTATGTGAACATAACCATTTTGTATAAAGAGAAAACAAAAATACATTAAAAAGAAACCCAAACAGAACATGCTGGCCTGCTTTTCTGTGCTTGTCTTCAGTGTTGCTCAAGTCTCCTTTGAAAACCTATTTGAGTTTCTTTCATTTTTCATTTTGAGATTATGGATGTGTTTGTCTAAACACCTGTGGTAGCTGGTTAACAGGATCAGGCCAGCATTAGACTAGTCCAGACACAGAGAAGATAATCTTTTCCAGCCAAACAATAGCAATAACATTAATGCAAAAATGCATAAATCCTCCTGTTCCACTCCATTTATCACCCAGACACGCTACCCCCCAAAGCCAGGCGGTTGCACTGTCAATATTGGCTTTCTCTCTGCTGCAAACACGTCTGTAGCCTGAGCTGCAGGAAGCTTACCACCTCGTGTAAGGCAATGATTAAAGCTGCTTCCCACACCACTGAGAAAATGCAAGAGTTCGACACATCCAGATTCACTTGCAGTTGTAGTTTGAGGCACATTGACACGAGATCCTGGGTGTCCCATCAAACTGAGAGATCAGAGCCAAGCCCAGCCGTTGCAGTTTGGCACTGTCATCATCTAGGAAGGCTTCCGGGTCCACAAATCATGTGCTTCTCTCTGTCCCACTAGCCTCAACAGAGACTTTGCCATGTACAATTAAATTAATAATTGTTAATGATGAACATTTGCTAATAATAATTAATAAAATAGTGGACTGATATCTAAACTGGACACTGCAATATCCTGGGTGTCACAGAGGCAGAGCAAGTAGCTGCCTGCCCCTTGGCTGGAGGGTGGTTTGGGCCGTGGAAACCATCAGCCTTCCTGATTCAAAACTGTCCGTGGTGCCACAGGGACATACCTTCCCTGGCAGATGGGATCAGCCAGGGCCCAGATCCTCCTAAGGCATAGAGGTTGTTGTCTGAGAACACCCTGAGCACCAGCATCAGAAGGTCTCAAGGTCATCATTCCCTGTCAACTGCACCATTTTAGAGCTATATTAAATGTCCTGGGACACTGGGTGCTTAACAAGATGAGTTTGTGGTCAAATTTCATGCTTGAGACAATCATGGGTTGAATGTAAAACCAACTATAAAAGACTTAGGCTGGCAAGGACCTTTGGAAGTTATCTAGTCCAACTTTCTGCTCCAAGTAGGGCTGGCTTCAAAGTTGGAGCAGGTTGCTCAATGTCTTGTCAAGTTTTTAAGACCTCCTAGGATGGAGACCCCACCACCTCTGGGCTCAGCCACTTCTGTGGAGAATTCTTCCCTTATGTCCACATGGGACTTCCTCTGTTGCAATGTGTGCCTGTTGCCTCCTGTTCCTTCATTTTGGTGGACTCTTTCCTTTCTTCCACTGTAAGACCCTGACATGGTCACAATACTCCAGATATCATCTCAAAAGTGCTAGAGAGGAGAAGAATCTTCCCCTGCCTTGACAGCCACACTGTTGCCCATACAGCCCACTCTGTGGTTGGCTTTCAGCACAGCATGGTCACACAGCTGGCCCATGTTCAGCTCATTGGACAGAGTCCCCAGATCCGTCTCTGCAGAGCTGCTTCCCAGTCACTGACCCAGCCTGCACCTGCACAAGGGGTCACTGCTCCAGGAATTCGTGTTTCTTGCTGAACTTCATGTGGCAGATCCCCCAACCTCCTCATGGCCAATCCCTCCAGCTCTGGACATCTCTCTGAACAGCAGCCCAGGGTACCAGCTCTTCCCCCACAGCTTGGTAACATCCCTGCAAGGACCATGTCTAACAGTACTCACCTCCTTCAGCGAAGGAAGGTGTTTCCATAAGCTCTTGTCAGGTACTGAGTTACTGTCTAACTCTTTTGTCCTACAACCTTTTGGCTGGTGATTAAATTAGTGTTTCCCATAAATAATAGGCATTTTGCAACTTTTAAAGTATTTATTATAACTTCTGGATGAATTTAACAGGAAAACAGGAGGAAATGGACAATTAACTGTTGTTGCAGTAATTTAATCTGTTAATGAATGTCTGTTTGATCTGTAATCTTTCCTGGAGGAATACTGGTGGGTACTCTCCTCTTCCAGATACTCATTTTCATCAAATGTGCAAGAGTTTCACATGTTTTGGACCTTCATTTCTCTATGTAACGTGGTCAATGTTAGCCAACAGCTTCCAATGTTACTATATGAAGAAAGACAAGAGGCAGAGATAAAACACTACAGCATGAAATCATCTCCTTGGGACATCAGGGTTATTATTTTTAAAATATGAACACGAACTTAGCAAAAATAAAACAAACCCACAAACAATTTGTGTAGCCAAGTCCGTATTTTCTTTCTAAAAGTTTCAGCCTGACTTTTTGCCCAGCTCAGGAACCAGGAGGTGTTGAAATCCCAGCCCTGGCTGCACGTGCAGCATCACACAAAGAATTGCCTCCAACCTTCCTGCCTACTTGAAGTCGCTGATTTTGGCTTTAAAAGGAGGAAACAGGCTGGAGGGATTTGATTTTTCTCCTCTAGATTGCAGGGTATTTTGCCCTTTACATCAAACTGGGGGGTATTTTCCAAATGCTACAACAAGAATGGCTTTAAAAAGCAAGCAAATGACGTCCTCAAAGATCGACTGAGGATAAAGCATGCACAAGAATTCATTCACCACCCCCCAATGATAACACAGTGGTGATCAGCGCTCCTGACGAGGCAGCCATGGGCAAATGGCAGCTCTTTAATGATGAGCATAAATTTAATTTGATTGCTGGGAATAATTGAGTGTTACAGCCCCCTGCTCATTGCAGTGGATTTGAGCAAACATAATTGAAAGGGACATGTGTTTTTTCCTTAGTACTCCCTCTGTAGTTGCTGATTAACCTCCCAGCTGCAGCATTTGGACCTGGTGCTGGCTCTGGGAAGGACAGACACACAGACCTGGTAATGGTGCAGCCCAGCCTCAGCCCAGCGGGATGCGGTGCAAGAGCTCAGGACAGATGTGAGGATGGAGGGAGGGAAGGCTACGAGTTCATGCAGAGCCTCCCCTGCCTGGAAGAGAGGGTGTGGATTATTCCTGTCAGCCCGATGCATTTCTTCATTTTGAAGATTTTTATCAGAGGTGTCAGTGGCTGCTCCAGCTCCGTGTCCCCCTCTGACGGGCTCTTGTTGATAGACCACACGGTGTTTCTGAGTGCTGCTGCCCACCAGCACTAACTGCAGCACCACCATGGTTAGACACCCCCGCACAACCCAGACATCCCAATGGATACGTGCAGCCCCTAGTAAGTTCTATAAAAAAACTATATCCTGCTAGATGACAGCCATGGGGACAAGCTGGGCATTGAGGATGGCAGGCTGGAACCCCATCCATTTCTGTGCTGCTTTTCCCTGATGCTCTAAGATCCTTTGCCCTATCCAGAAATGTTCTCTTCCTCCTGATGATCACACCCTGAAGCTATTTCTGTTCAGCTGATAAGTGGAATTCAGGCCTTCTGTGGCAGGACAGTGCATGTTGCAATCTGCACAAACTTTGGGAGAAGCATTTCCAAAGCCACCTGGGGCACTGTGCTTGCCTTGCACCTTCAAAGGTGACTCAGGCACCTGGGAGGTTAAAGCTGTGGAGCAACCATGGCTGGCAGCAAAGGGCTGTGGCAAAGATGGTGTCTTTGAATTACACCTGTATAGAGGAGGAAAATGACACTCAAGGTCAGAGAAATCACACCAGGGAGACCGGGGATAAGTGAGGGAGGACCAAGATCCTCTGAAAGAGCTGGAAGTGATTAACGAGTCATTAAGCAGGGTGACTATTCAGCACGACCTCCTCTTGGGGTACCCAGTTCTGCCATTTCTTTCATTGTTTCTGGGCCCAAGAGAAAGATTTTGGTGCGTTAACAGAGCATCCTTTGACACCTATGAAGGCCATTAAAGGATGGGATCGGTGTTGTCAGCAGCATATTGCTGCTTCAGCAGCAGTTTCTGCAGGTACTCTGCAGCAGAGGCTCCCCCGCCAGTCACAGAAGTGCTCTGGAAATAAAGTTAAGTGTTTTCTTGGATAAACCCTGGTGCCAAGCAGGGGCAGAAAGGAGCAAGTACAAGCCAGGTATGCCTCGATGTCTCTGTGACCCTGCAACTCCCTGTGCTGGGGCAGCCCCAGCATCTTCTCCCTGCCTGAAACAGAGCCAGCAACTGTAAATACATCTTGAGCTCTTTAGAGGTGATATATTCTCTTCTGGGTCAGGAAAGTGTCAGGAGTGAAATATTTGCTCAAAAAATCAATGTATCTTTTAATATCCCTTGGAATAAGAGACAATCGCAAGGAGGGCAAGTGCTACCTCTTGTCTCCATGAGATATTGAGGAGGAGAAAAGCACACTCGTGCAGCACGAGGTTCTCCCTCAACTACACATTGTCACTGGACTAAAACACAATTCAATTATGACAGGCCTTGATGTATTCCTTTAAACACCTCGTATTGACAGTTTTGTTACATTTCAGGTCACCTTTATTTTTCAACTAATTCATAAACCTCCACACTGCAGGTGAGTTCATTTCTGATTTGTATCTTGGTGTGAGCTGAACCACCACTGAGCAGGGCTGCATTCCTGGCAAGGGAGCATCATTTCATCCCTCCTTGAGATGAGAATGGACACAAGAAGTTCCCTGTGCAGAAAGAAATGGGAAGACCAGGAGTTTGAAGTGGAACATACACAAGGAAAACTACATTGCTCCCTGAAAACCAAACTCCATCATCCTCATCTTTGTTATCCTTTAAAAAAAGCAGAATTATGACCTGGCAATCCTTAGTGAATATAAAGCAGTGCTGCCTAATAATGAGAAACCAATTTAAGAGCCTTTCAACATCAGAATCTAGAAAAAGCTATCTTCTGTGGACATTTCCGTGTGTTAAAGTTTGAAAAAATAAATCTGTAAAATTAAATGTAAATCTGTCAAATTCAATTCTGGAAGTCTGAAAAGCTTGGTAAATTAAGAAAAACAGATGAAAAAAACGACATTAGAAAACATTAAAAATCAAATGATAATTTTTTTGTGTTTTGCAGTGTCTATGCAACATGTGAGCTAAAGCAAATATTCATTCCCATTTTCCAAATTACTAGATAAATCTGCTCCAAAGGCAATGTTTGCATCACCAATTGCAAATAACATTAAATTTTCAAAGCTGTAGTTGACATCCTAAATTTTCCAACACACCTTGAGCCCTTTCATTGCTTTCTTGCAAGTAAGCAGCAGATGATGGGTAATTTTTTCTTTCAGCTATGCAATAACAGACATTTTCAGATATTTTGATATTTCCACAGTCTGAGGAATCATTGGTTACAGGTGAAAACATAGCCTTTCTAATGAAATCATCATTTTCTCAATGAAAAAAAATAATAAATATGTTGCTTAGCACAAGATGCTGCTCCTCCATGTGTCAGACATGAAGACGTGTAACTCTGTAAGCTGACTGACAAAGGCATCCCTGGCATGTCCGACCTGAGGCAGCATGTCGTGCTATGGCTGGACGAACACAGAGTATTTGAGCTGATTCTCTACACAGAGGCATTGCTGAGAGTCACGCCGCTGCGCGTAACGCTGCCGATGCCACCTGTGTCCCTGCCGAGCCAAGAGGAGGAGAGCGGAACAGCTCTGGAGAGCGGAGCCATCGCTGTCTTTAAAGAAGTGCAGGCTGTTTCTTGGGTGGGATTTCGTACAGATGCTTTGCTGTCCTGATGGCCACAGGGAGGTGGGGACCCGCATAGTCCCCAGCTCTCCCTGTCACCCCCCAGGTCAGCTCCTGCTGCCTAAGGGCAGCCCCACATCTGTGTGACCGGTGGGAAAAGCCCCGAGCTGTGGGAAGCCTTGTTGGGAGCAGCACCGGTGCTTCCCCACCTCCATCCCCTTCTTCTCCTTGGTGGAAAAACCTACCTGATGCAAACAAGCCGCAGGTGCTTCTTAAGGAAACTGTTCTCATCCAAGGTGTCTTCCTGGCTGTCCAGAGCCTTTCCAACCACAAAACCCAACTGACAAATAACATCCCCTCTGGTGGGACCTGCCTGGCCAGTGACTCACCCATGGCAGTAAAGTCACATGTCCTTGATTTCCAAACAGTGACTCCGATACCAAAATATATAATTTGTCCCTTTTCTGAAGTGACAGGTCTGCATGTCCATGGCACAGGAGCACAGAGGACTTGAAGTGAAAACTGGAACAGAAAGTGAAAGAAATATTTTCTTTAAGGGACGCTTCAGTAAGTGGTGAGGTATCATGTGGGGTGAGGTGCTGAGTTCTGGGCTCGAGTGCAATGAAGCCAAGACATCAGCCCCATCCAGTTACTCACAAAGCAGCACTGAGTATGGCCATGTGGCCATCAGGATGGGGGTCAGCCAGGACTCAGCCCCAGCCAGCCGAGCAAGGGCAAGCGTGAGAATGGTAGATAGGGTCAGCTGAGATCAACAGAGGTGATCAGGCAAGCTCATGATGATGATGCAGATCCAAGGTCAAGTCAAGAACTCAGGGTGTCCACCATGGCCAGGTGCAGGCATGGCCATGATTCAGCTGTGTTGTGATTCAGGCTGGGGACAAGTGTGAGAGCCCCAGTCTGACAGCAGCTCCTGAGGGAAGGGGTTCAACCATCGCTGAGGCCTCTAGTTTTCTTCCCGACAACTTTCTTCAAGGTCACCATCTGTGGCCTTCCCAAGCTGGTCCAGACAGCCAAACCTCAAGGACAAAAGGGCGTTCAGGGCACTGAAACTTTGCTCCTCCATGCTCTGTGGCCCTTTGGCCACTTGTGCTCCAAAGCACCCCCTTTTTGCAGTGGGACCCCGTGCTTCTTCCACTGCAGGACAACACAACCAGGTGCACAAATCTCTGCATAGCACTGGAGCCCGGGCCCCGGTGAGAGGGCATGTGGTGGGGAGGCCAAGAGCCTGTGTCCACTCCAGCACATCCCAGCAGTAACAGCCCCTGTGACTGACTGCAGAAGTCACACGGAGGCACGGATTCTCCAAAGGAAAGCTGGCGGTTGAATTAGCTTCTAGGCCAATGCTCCTGAATTGAAAGTCATTAAAGTTTATAATCTTGAAGTAGCAAAATTGTCAGAATAAACAGAACAGCTTAACTTGTCTGGAAGCCAAACAGCAGGGAAGGTGATCCAAGGGGAGGGCAGACACTTAAATCTACCATCTGGCAGTGCTACACACCGAGCCTCAGTGCAAAATGGAGAAGTGGCAAGAGATTTGCAGGTAATCAATTGCTCGCTGCCAAATCCTTCTCCTGGGTGCCCCTGGCTACCACCAAGGCTCCAGTCCTGACTCCAGCAGTGCTTTCATTTACTCAAGGCTTGATTTACTTTGTTGCTGTAAATCATGGCTTTTCCACTGTGGAAATGCACTGGCATGGATGTGGTGGCAAAGAACATGAGTGTTAAGAGACAACAGTTATCCTGGGAATTGAGTCCCACTGACCATGATGATGCCAAGGCGGAATCACTCACCTCCCTGTGCCGGAGTATCTGAGTGTTTGAACTGAGACAGCTTTCAATTAAGGCTTCTGTGTCTTTTAGGTGCTTTTCAAAACATTAGCGTGTACTCTGCACACTTTAGTTCCCATTGTTTTCTCTTCAGCAAATTGGTTCAGCCTCCTGCATTTAACTGAAACCCATTGTCCATTTAGAAAAGGATCTGCTATGATTTTCTCATTCAGGGATTTTTGAAAGTCCAGATCTTTGGCAGAGATGTCCAAGGAAATCTTACAATAGATGGGAGAAAACCAGCATTGTGATGTCCCCAATTTCCAGCAACGCAGTTGTCACTCCTTTTCCATCCTGCACACAGGTCTGGGACAAATGACAAAAAGGCAGGGACAGGCTTCAGCTCAGGAGTGCCTGTTTCCAACACTGTCCCAGGGAAACCATGGAGGTACTTACCCATGCCTTCAAACAGGATGTTTGGAAAAGAAAAGGAAGATTAAGTGGATATTTATTTGAAAAGAAGAACCTACAAACTTTTCCCCCTATAAAGGGAAGACAAGAAGAAAAATTGTGTTTAAACGCAGCTGTGTGGATATAAAAATTGGGGATTGTTGTCAGCACCCTGTAATCACTACACAGGGAGTGAGTGCGTCCAGAAAAACCACTCTGTTGTGGGTTGTCCCAGGGGCAGCTGAGCCCCCAACAGCTGCCCGCTTACCCTCCAGCCGGATGGGACAGAGCATTGGAAGGGTAAAAGTGTGAAAACTGGTGGGTTGAGATCCAGACAGTTTAATGGTAAAGCAAAAGTTGCCGACGTGCAGCCACCCCCAGGCCAGCCGTGCTCCATCCCACCCAACAGGGACTCGGGAAGACAAACACCATTGCTTGTTTGTTCCCCTCCCTCCTCCTTCCCCAGCTCCTCTCTCTGAGCACAGGGTCACAGGGTCCGGAATGTCCCTCTGGGCAGTTGGGGGTGGCTCTCCCTCCAGGCTGTGCCCCCTCCCAGCGTCCCGTGTCCCCCAGCCCATCGCTGGCTGGGGGTGAGGAGCAGAGACGACCGTGACACTGTGCAAGCCCCTCTCAGCCACGGGTGAGACACGGGGGTGTTACCAACACTGGCTTGGTCATGGACCCAAAACACAGCCCCGTATGAGCTATTATTGAAGAAAATTAACTCCAGCCCAGCAAAAGCCAGTACAGCTATCCTGGGATGACTGTTTTGGCCAGTGTGGGGGAGAGGACAAGAAGCTTCTTTGTGTGTTTGTGTGTGCATGAGCGGGAGCATTTTCACAAGGGTCAGGCCAACGGTGAAGCAAACGTTCTGCTAGACTTGGTCTGTGGCTGGGAGGGGGAATCTGGGCCAGATGGAGAAACTGTTGGCCCATCCCACGAAGGATGTGCAGAGCAGTCAGTGCCATGAGATGCTCCACTTGAGCCCTGGGTCTGCTGATGTCTGCAAGCCTGGTTTTCAGTGAGTTTCCATGTTGTCAGCAGAGCCAGATGTGTGACCACATCTGCATGGAGCAGCCACCTGAGAGTGGAGGCCATGATGCCCACCGAGCTCTGCCTTTTTATGACAATTGAGCTCTGGCTGGCAGCACCTCATGCTGTAGTCAGGACCTTTTGAATGCTCACAAAGGCTCACACACCTACTGTGTCATGGCTTTGGCTCTCTGTCTTGCAGTCATGTCCTGTGGACACTTTCAGATCTCCAAGAAGGGCTGGAGGTCTTAGCCTGGGGTCAGCATCAGACATTTGCAGCTGAAGCCCTTGAAGAAGAGTCCTCCAGCATCTACAGAGACTTCTGCCTCTGACATACCATCACAGGTGACTTTGGCTTTCCAAGGGGAAGGTAGCATCTTAGAAATGAAAGGGTTCATTTCTGTTTATCACAAGTGGGCAGGTCTCCTCAAAAAAGTCCACTAAGGCTTTCTGGAAGGGAGCCTGCTGGGTGGCACACAGCATCTCCGTGTGGACTGCGATTTGCATCGCAGAGCATGCAAATGTCCCCCTGAAGGTATCTGCCACCCAGTCTTGATAGTTTGCTTAGTCAGCCACCCATAGATGAGCCTCCTGCCGGGGGGACCTTATAACAGCCTACCAGTATCTGAAGGGAGCCACAGGAGAGCTGGAGAGGGACTCTATGCCAGGAAGAGCAGTGACAGAACAAGGGGCAATGGTTTTAAATTGGAAGAGAAGAGATTTAGACTAGATACCAGAAAGAAATTTTTTCCTGTGAGGGTGGTGAGACACTGGAACAAGTTGCCCAGGGAAGTTGTGGCTGCCCCATCCCTGGAAGTGTTCAAGGCCAGGCTGAATGGGGCTTAGAGCAACCTGCTCTAGTAGGAGGTGTCCCTGCCCATGGCAGGGGGGTTGGAACTAGATGATCTTTAAGGTCCCTTCCAACTCTAACCATTCTATGATTCTATGAATCTATGGTCTGACATGTGGATGTGCTTTAGAAGCATTTAGAAGCACCATATCCTGCAGAGGCCTGGAGGGTTTATCATCAACTTGTCAACGCACAATTTGATCACGCCATAGATTGATTTGCCCTTTGCAAATAGACTGGGAAGAAAGAGCTGAATCACTTCCCACTCACGTGCATCCAAATACCAAAATGTCTATGAAACTACTCCAGAGCTGCCTTAATAGAAATAATAAATATTTTGGTGGGAGCAAAAGTAAGGTGTAGGTGGCCTTTGTCCCACCTAACCAGTGATCACATAGTTTGGAGTTTGGGTCAGAGCCTGTAAGAAGAGAGACAGACACCATCCCTGCTGTGGGATGGACCAGTGATGATCAGCGGTGGTGCAAACCCACCCTAAGCCACCATCCTCAGAATGGAGAGCATGAAAAACACCTTGGGCAGCTCTCACACTCCTCTTCCTCTGCCAGGGCAGGTGTAAGCCCCACAAAGGAACAGCACAGTGTGGACTTCAAAACTGAGTGATTACAAGCTGGTAGGAAAGAAGATGAAGTGTATACCATGCCAAAAATATCAGTGTTGCAGCAGCACCTCCTCCTCAAACATCACGAGAAAGTGAGACATTTTTACACCTTCCATGTAAGTGCATTTTGCTCCCAGTGTCCCCTCCAGAAGTTGTTTCTACCTGTGTGTACTTCAGGGGATGACTCAGGCTGCAGGGATGTCTTGAGGCTAGGGCTGGTGCACCAGCACCACTGGCCATGGGTCTCCATGCACCTTCCCAGCAGCTCGGGTGGCAAAGCCAGCAGGGAGGTGGGCATCCACAGCCCTGCAGGGTCTCAGGTTCAGTCTGGGTGGCCATGGAAAGCAGACCCACAGGATTCCAGACACTCTCAACCTGAAAGGGTTGATAGGGGTTCTTCAAGCATCAGGGAAGCAGGGAGTAAAAAGCAGTGGGAGTAAAATGAACATGGAGCCAGTGCTGCTGAGACCAGTTCCAAGTCAGCAGTCATCCCCAGGATGTCTGATGTGCGCAGTGGAGGCCTTGGCTCACCTGCAAGGCAGTGACCAGATGAGCATCAGGGCTGGTTCAGACCCACAGCCCTGCCCCTTGCCCTTTGCAGCAGCTCCATGCTCCAGAGAAAGGACCAAAGGCTGCCAGCATCACCAACCACTTGGTCAGAGACACTTCAGGTTAGGGGCAAACCCATCTCCTGGTGCAGTGGCAGGGAGTCCCAGTGACTGGGAGGAGAGAATTGCCCCAAGATGAAGAGGACACAGGTCAGAGATGAAGATGCTGGTAAGGACACAGAGATGTTCTCCAAGGTTTGAATAGCCTGTGCATTTCCACTGCTACATCTGCAGAGGTGCTTCCAGCTCACCTTCCTGATGGCTCTGCTTCATGGACACAGCTTCAAGGCTTTTTGAAGAGCTTGAACTTCTTGTCCAGGAAAAGCCTTCATGGTGCAGGCATGTCATTGGAAGCATCCTGGACAATAGCCCTAGAAGTGGTCTGTAGGTTTACAGAGGAAAATACTGATACACTGAATTTAGCAGTCCTACCAGGACACCTCTGCCAGGGCCAAATTCAGGAGCACGAGAGCAATCCCAGCATGGAACAAAAGGCAGCACTGGCTGTGCCATAAGCCAGGGCTCAGGCTACATGGCCACATCTGAGCAAATGGGCATGCGATAGGTCCAAAGACACAGCACATGAACATGTTTTTAATGACCCAGGTAGGCTTTTCTTCATGATGACCTGTCACCAAAGAGATGTGATGCTCAATTTGACCTCCTGCACTACTGCAGTACTACAACCTGTAGTATTTTCTTGGTTGCTTTTGTGTACTGACATTGCTAAGAATGGGTAGAAAATACCATGATGAAGAGATGCAGCTGAATGGCTCTTGGGAGGAGCAAAAAGAGTCAAGGGTACAACAGTAACTTAAGCCTTTTTAAGCCACTGCTATGAATTATTGCCAGTAGTCTTAGGTCCCAGGCAAGCAGGCTGACACAAATGGTAGGCTATGTTGCAGAATATAAATGATGCAAGAAAAGCAAATCCTGAGAACCAGTTACACACAGTGCCAGGTCTCCAGCAACTGTACAGCAGTGAATAACACTTGGTTTCTGTCACCGTTGGATCTGAATTTATGGAAGAGAATGTAAAATGAACAGAAAGAAAACAAGATCCAAAATAAATGAGGTGAGAAGTGAATGTGAGTACACACAAGCAGATGGATCAACCTTTGCTTTTCACATAACGTGATATGCAAAGAAACCTAAGAAGGGTAGAGACTGGCAGGGGTGGCCATTAACCAAGTAATTAAAATAGAAGCAAAAAGGGAAAAAAGAAAACAATGGAAAGTTTTGAAAGACAAAGATACCAAATAGCAGCTGAGAGAAAGGGCACCTGCTTCAAACTCTACCAAAAGGTGGTTCTCTCTGGAGGGGCAAACACAGGCCCCCAAGTCTGATGAGTCTTTGCATCAAAATGCACCATCAGATGAATTCAGAGAGGAACCGCAGGGAAGGCTGGATTAATCTAAGAGCTTCTGCAGTCAAAACATGACATGAGTATTAAACCCAAGCAGCATCAGGAAAACGTGAGCCCCCGAGTCCTGTGCTTTTTCTTCAGGGACTCAATGCCTTGCTTATAACCTGGATCCTGACGACATCTGAAATCAGGAAGAAGAAAAGAGTGTCAGCTGGGATCATGTGAGTCATGGTACTGTGGAGGAATGGTCAGACCCAAGGGCACCATCCTCAGTGACAGCATGGCCTTGGGAGAGGTGGCACCTTATTGCCTCCATCACTCCCAAACAGACTTCACAATGAAGATGCCCTTCCTGAGAGTCACCCTCGTCTTCCTCTCCCTGGATTCACCCACCAGCCATAGTTAGAGGGACTGGCTTTTCTCTCCTTTGTCTTGTTTTTAGTTTAGTGAAGCTAACGTTAATTTCACTCACACCAGCTCAATGGTTTGGTTTTAGATATACAGGTGGCAGGATCTGGTTCTTTCCTTAATTATTGTTTTCCCTCTCTACATTTTCAACTGTCTCATTGATTAAGGAAGCAGAGGAAAATCTTATTATTCCAGATGGACAAAATTAATGAATACTCCAGCCCCTCCAATTTTCAGTGAATCCTGGAGGAGAGGACCTCTGCTCGTGCTCTGAGAACACGCCAGCTCTGCCTGTTTGAGCACAGCTCAGCTGCAAACTGGAAGCCCATCAACCGTGTTTGTGAGGGATGCAGACTTGGAGGCAACACCGTGCCTTTCCCCCACAGCATGGCCAGGAACAGCAGTGCGCAGGGCTCCATGGATCTCCTGCAGAGCCGGCTGGTGGCCACCCTGTCCAGAGCATGGGCAAAGGGACCCGCAGGAGGCCTGTCTGCAGACAGACATGTAGACCTGACTCGTCTGCCTGCACCATCCAAGGGGAATCCAGAGCTGAGTGAGGATGGTTACTCGGTGAAGATAGACCTTGGAGAAATAGTGTGACCAGCAGAAGTAGGGAGGTGATTGTGCCCCTGTACTCAGCACTGGTGAGGCCACACCTCGAATATTGTGTCCAGTTTTGGACACCTCAATACAAGAGAGATATCGAGGTGCTGGAGCGGGTGCAGAGGAGGGCAACAAAGCTGGTGAAGGGCCTGGAGAACAAATCTTATGAAGACCAACTGAGGGAGCTTGGACTGTTTAGTATGAGGAAGAGGAGGCTGAGGGGAGACCTCATCACTCTCTACAACCACTTGAAAGGACATTGTAGAGAGGTTGGTGCTGGTCTCTTCTCACAGGTAATTAGCGATAGAAGAAGAGGGAATGGCTTCAAGCTCCAACAGAGTAGGCTTAGAGTGGACATTAGGAAGCAATTCTTCACAGAAAGAGTGGTCAGACACTGGAAGAGGCTGCCCAGGGAGGTGGTTGAGTCACCATCCCTGGATGTGTTTAGAGTCGTTTAGATGCGGTACTGGGGGATATGGTGTGGGGAGAACTTTGTAGAGTGGGGTTGATGATTGGACTCGATGATCCCAAGGGTCTTTTCCAACCTGAATGATTCTATGATTCTATTTCTGCACAGTGCATCAATGCCCTGGGTGCAGCCGAGGCACAGCCATGACCACGCAAGTCACTGTGGTGACATGGGGACCCAACGTTGGCTGGCCCTGTGGGCAAGCAGCTCTGCAGATCTGCTGTGCGGGAGCACCTCACCTCTTGCACACTCGTGTGCCACGCTTGGCACCTCTTGCACACTCGTGTGCCACACTTGGCACCGACCTGTGCAGGGGAAGAGCCTGGTGGGAGCTCAGACAGCAGCGTCACTTCACCAAGCTCCCGGCTCCGGCTCACCCGCTTTGCTCCATCCCCCACGATGCTCCGGCAGCATCTCTCCCTCCTCTCCCCGCTCCCCTCACCCTGCTCCGAGGAGCGCGTTCCTGCAGATTGCTTTGTAGTAATTAGCGCATCGGTGGGGCTGGGAGTGCAGAGCGGGGAAGTGGAACAGGAGGAGAAGCTAACGAGGTCAGAAGACAGCATGTGGCATCCCCGCGAGGAGAGGGAAGAGGATTCAAAACCTGCTGCAATCAAAGAAGCACCTGCCCAGGATGAATCCCCGGGGCCAGGGGAGCGAACAGAGAGGGAGAGGATTTCTTACTGTAACATACGGCGGCAAGTCTTCCTCTCCCATTTGTTTCAGAGACTAATTAGGTCAATGTTGCCCTTGTAGATTCAGCCTGGAAACCTGAGTTCTGCCATCCCGGCAGACGGGGAGGGAGCGGGCTGGACCGAGAGGCTGGGACAGGCGGTTCATGGCTTTATGCAGGGTGCTCAGAGCTCTCTGCCCTTGAAAGCACCTGGATTTAAATGGCTTTTCACCCCCAGCCTCGTGGCAGAACAATGCTACCACTTCCTCAGCCCCACGCTGGCAAATTTACTGGAAGGCAAAACAGATACGACTTTAAAAAACCCACGTTGCAGCCATTTGCAAGTGTAAGTAATGCTGCAGGTAACAGGAACTGCTTTTCCCACCTCGCTGCCAGCGGTGTCCAGAGCTCACGAGGCTGTTTTAAGCCGGAGTGTCTTTCACTTATGAATTTTTCATTGATCTGTGTTTCTTTCATAGCACAGATATTCTGAGAAAGTTCTTAGGGATCACCTCCAAAAACCTGAGCTTTTGGGACATTTTGCTTCTGTGTTTGCTCTCAGTTGGGGAACACTGAGCCACAGTGTGACAAGAAACACAGCAAAACCAGGACGGGCCAGAAATGGGTCAGTGTGGAAAAGAGAGCAAAAAGAGCCATCACCACCAGTCACAGGACTTCTGCAGAAAGAAAAAGATAAAATCAAGGTGTAACATATCCTGAACATGGCTCGTAATTTTATTTGACAGCATCATAAGCCCTAAATCCTTGGGTACCAAGGTATGAAGCAGCTTGCAGAGGGAAGAAGAGAGGAAATGCTTTCTTACAGGCATTGTTGCATTGCTGACCACGTGAAATCCTTCCTGGCTCTGCTGGATCACAGTGGAAAGCAGAACTGGTCAGTCACTGCACACAGTGTTGGTTCCTACATCCACAATAGCCTCATATTAAACGATTGGGATGGCAGTGGCTCCCCGATCTGTTTTGGTGAGGGACAAGTTAATGACAGACAGGCAGCTCCATCTAGGAGGCTCTACAACCCAGAAGGTGACAAGCGCGTGGGCAAGTGCAGCACAACCCTGTTTCCATGGGGGGAAAGGAAACCCAATGCTGACACCACCCAGACAAATCATTGCAGAGACTGAATGCCGGTCGTCTGCCTCCTCTCCGTGACCCTCTTGCACACACGTGCACACACAGCCATCCGCTCCTCCCCTGTCAGCAGATGCTGGTAAAGTGGGTCACTTTGTGCCACCAGAAAGGCCCTCCCGTGTGACAGCTATTCCTGTAGAAACACGTCAGCCCTTCAGCATGTCCCATGCTATGTTTGGGTTGTGCTGTCATTATCTCCTGCTTTATCAGGTCAGCCTCTGTGGCATCTAACCTGGGGACTAAGGGAGGTTGAGTCCTGCAAGAGGTTCACTCCTCGCTGAGCGCCAGCAGAGCAGCTCCATGCAAATGACATCCTGGGAAGCTGGCAGCACCCCCTTCGCTTTTCCAGATCAAAGGCACTTGCTTTGGAAATCAGAAGCTGGTTTTCTTCCCAGCCAGCTCGGTTGTGCTGGTGAGAAACAGCACTGGGGCTGTGAGAGCTTGTGGGGATCAAGACAGGAGCCCTTTGGCTCCCACTCAGCCACGTTGGCTCAGTCTGTGGGCATGTTTGGGTATTTCTTCCTGTCATCTCTGTCACCCTGAAGTGATGGCAGGTGGCATCATAATGCAGTGCCTTGTCTGCCATCCCTCTCCTCCAAGACAATTTCATGCACGGCTCTGCTTCTTGCTTTCTGCCACGCTGCACATCGCCCCGGGGCTAATGGCAACAGCATCTTACTCCTTCCATGAAAAGGGAGAGGTGGGAGAGAGGAGGCAGGACTTACTCTTCACCAGAGAGCCCTTTCTTATGGGGAGAGACTGAGGGAGCTGGGGTTATTCAGCCTGGAGAAGAGGAGGCTGAGGGGAGACCTTATTGCTCTCTACAACTCCCTGAAAGGAGGGTGTAGAGAGGTGAGGGTTGGTCTCTTCTCCCAAGTCACAGGCGACAGGACAAGAGGAAATGGCCTCAAGTTGCGCCAGGGGAGGTTCAGGCTGGATATTAGGAACAATTTTTCACCAAAAGGGTTATCAGACATTGGAATGGGCTGCCCAGGGAGGTGGTTGAGGCACCATCCCTGGAGGTGTTCAAAAGACGGGGTGATGTGGTGCTGGGAGATATGGTTTAGTGATGGTGTTGCTTTTTGTTCGTTGTGGGTGTTTATTTTTTGTCAGAATTAGGTTGATGGTTGGACAAGATGACCTTTAAGATCCCTTCCAACCTGGAAAATTCTGTGATTCTTCACTGGGCTCTTCATTTTTACTCCCTTTCTCTCCGGAGTGTTGAATCCTGAATTTCTTCCTCTGGGCTGACAGTGGGGAGTGGTGATGGGAAGGCAGATCCCTCTGTCACCAACCTGCTGTGCTGCCCCTGCCTGTGGGACAGCCCACAGGACCCAGCTCCTGGGTGAGGAGCATGCCCAGAGCTATGCTGCCCCGTCTCACCCCCCTCGCTGGAGGGCAAGTCTGGTTCCCTCCTGGTGGGAGCAGTATGCCCATAGGAAATGCTGGCACCTTGGCTGCTCCGACGGATGCTCTGTCCCCTCTTTGCTCCAGGCAGGACCCACAGATCTCTCTTCCAGCAACACCCCAGCGAGTCACCCTGCAGGGAGCATCCCCTCCGCCTTCTACCTCCCCAGTACAAGAAAGCCTCTCCCCACCTTCTCTCCAGCCCTCCTTTCTCTTTACTCCTGCCATGGCTGGCAGGAGGAGGAGCGGGGACAACCAGAAACCCTGCAGGAGCCTAATGAGATGGTTGCTGATCCCTCTAGCACTGACCTATCTGGCCGTGGCGTTATCAGCAAGGAGCCCTGCAGCACCCACCAGCCCCTCTTGATTCTGCTGGCAGTGAGCTAGCACTTACCACATTAACACGGACTAACCCCCATGGGCTGGAGAGAGCAATGGCTGTGGTGGCTACAAACTTCTGTCTTGGGCTACGAGTTGGAACCACCACAGCTTGGTGAGCGTTTTTGTTTTGAAAAAAGCCAGACTTAATTTGATGGAAAAATTGTGGAACAATTGTGCACTGCTTTTGGAGGTTGGTTTATTAAAAATAAATTCCTGGTCTAAAATATAGATGCTGTTGCTCCAGACTGTAGGGCAAAAAGTTATTTTTTTGTGCAGTTGAGATTTCAATATTCTCAAATCTCCTTGGAAACTTGCATGCCAGCTGCGCGGAGAAAACAGATCATAATTATGCTGTTACACAGCTCTTGCTGTGGACAGTTTGTGGCCAAGCCTCCCCACTTTGGTCCATGAGTACTTCTCCCCAGGAATCCCATGGGAAGAAGGAAATGCAGGCTTGTGTGCCTGGCTCCAAGTGGAGCAGCTGGTGGATGTGCTGACAGAGGAGGTAATGGAGCCAGAGCTCTTTATTCTGCTGATTAGTAGGCGTGAGTAACAATTTAAAACTTTGATTTCATAAAAGTCTGACTTACATGATAGTGGAATGGACAACACAAACTTTGCTGGTGTCTCACCTTTCCAGATCCTTTAGAGGGAAAACTTACACACTCCTGGCCCCAGGCTGTGCCCTCTGTCTTGCTTCCCCTGTGCTCATTCACGGGATAGCGAGATGAGCCAGTAAGGTCACCCCATCCCAACAGTTGTCATCCTTTCTGCATCGCTTGGTGGCTCTGTCCCAGATTAACTCCCATCTGCAGCTGTGCCAGGGCTGAGGACTGTGAGTAGTTCATACAACTGCTGCCAGGGCAGCAGAGGTGGGATTTCTAGGGACGGTTCATATCTCCAGGTAAACGGATACACACAACGGGGGAAAAGCAGAGAGGCTGCTGTAATGAAGGTATCATGAATCTCCCTGGAGCACTGCAAGACACAGTGGGCCAGGGGGAAGAGGAAGTTCTCCCCCATCCCCAGCGTGTTCAAGCTCATGTGCTAATAAAGGGTCCATCCCCTGTGCAGTCTCCCATCCATGCAAGGACCAAGGCTGAGGTCCAAGCCTCCCAGCTGACCACCTCTCCATTTCACAAGCCCCAAAACCCCTCCAGGCACAGACTCAGGACTCCAATGCAGTTGTTCCAAATCTCATCCACTCACCCATGCTGCTTTTCATCTGCTGATGGTTTGTTTAGCCTGTCCCTAGCAAGCGACCCATAAGGATCCTGGCAGTGTTTATGCTGCTGCTGATTAGCAAACAGTCGTGTGACCCGCTGGGAAAATCTAAGTCAAGTCCTTGTCTAACTGCTGACCCATGTAAACACTAAGAATTACTCCTCCAGCTGGAGTGATACAGGTCTGGGGTCAGAGGATTAAGCTACAGGGAGTGAGGGCTGCTTTACTTCTCGGTGGCAGCGTCTGCACAGAGGTTTGGTGACTTACACTCACAGGCACTACCTCGCCCGCTCTGTCTAACTCAGCTTTCCCAGCCCTTGGGAGACAAGCCCAGAGCATCCGTCTGACTGTTCACCTCATGGGCCTGGGAAACCAGCAAAGGGTGCAAAGAAAACAAAAAGACATCAGAAAAGCAGCAGAGTGAGAAAACAAACACAAAGGAATGAGAAGGTCTCTGCCAGACGTGGGACATCACTGCTTTCCATAAATGCCACTTTGGAAGTGACCTGAAACAAGAGGGAAGAGAGGCATCTCCCACCCCCAGCACTTGTCCTGTAGCAGCTCTCAGCACCGGATCAGGAGTGAGTGTGGTGGGATTGGTGGGAGCAGAGGGACAGTGAAAGACCATCATGAGCCGATACGACAAACTTGGTGTGACAATTCTCCCAAACAGCCAAGGCCACAAGCTCCAAGTCCACTCAGGATTTCTGCTCAGGTCTCTTGAATGCTTATTCCCACCAAGTTTTCGGTTGTGCCTCTGGCTGTACTTTCCCTCCTTTGCATGCTTGGAAGTAATTATTCCAGCAAACTGGCATTTGCGGTTATTCACGGTGCCTAGGAAAATATCAGAGTTGCACATGTGAAGTGACATCTCTCAAAGGGGATGTTGCACCAGGGACACAAAAAGAAACAGTCTCTTCTCTTCCTGCTTCTGCTCCAGTTATTCCACTTGAGAGGCACAGGAGAAAGGAGAGCATCTCCTCCGATGTTTGCCAGCAAAGGGATGAGTGGGGCATGTGAAGGGCCAGGGTGACCCAAACTCCATGGACAGAGAGCAAGAGGCACAGCAGGTAAAGCCCTGGGCCATGGCTGGACTGACGGCACTCTTCAGTATCCACTGGATCTTCATTGGCTCCAGTGAGGCTTTGGGGTCCCACTCCTTTGTCCAGAGGGTGATGGTTTCTGGTGCCTCCTCCCAGAGACACTTTTAACAGGAGTCCCCTGCCCAGGAGAGGTTTCAGACTGGCTTATACAAATCAGTATTTCTGGAGTTACATGAAATGGAAGAGAAGGATACAAAACATAGGCTTATCAGCTGAAATTAATGTTTTCTGAAGAAGTCTCCGCACTTCCCCGTGACTGCATCTGGAATTGCAGAGAAGCCAGCTGCTGTGACACAGCTGCTCTTGGCATGGTGCCCCAGACAAAGAGGCGGATGGATTTACTGGGACTTGGGTGACATTAATAATAGATAGTTGTCCTGAAATAGCAGTTTTGTCTCTAACTCCAAGCTCCATCCAAAGACAGCTCTCATTTCCCAGGGCAGCATGCAACCCCGTGTGTTCATAGCAGAGCTGGGAATAGCACACATTGTCCTGTGCACCAACTCCGGGTCCTGTTCCTGGTGGCTCTGCCACACGCACCTTGCGCTGCCGTCGAACCCTCACCTTCTCACCTGAACCTCCAACCCCTCCCCAGAGCCAGGGGATAATCAATAACACGTGCTTTCTTTCATCCCACTCTCATCTGCATCGTAAACTGATAACCCAGAGTAAGTGTCTCTTACGTAGTGGAAACCTTCACCTGCTCCGTTGGCCTTACCTGATACCCACTGCCTTGCCTTGGCTCAGCGGCAGGAGGTAAGAGCAGACCTCTTCAAGGAGATGGTTTCCTTGTTTTTGTTGATCTGGGTCACTCATAAATTTAAACATGAGTTAAAAGCTGCCTGATAATTACATGCACACAGGATTTGTTTCAGTTCAAGAGAAAGTAGCAATTTCTTCGACTAAAAGTTGTTTGGAAAAACTGTGGCTTACAGAAATTAGTCTTTCAAAGTTCCCAGCTCTGACTACTCTGAGACCTGTTTTCTGCCTTAGTATCACATCCCTTTGTTATTCACCTAAGCACTCCACAGTTAATTGCAGAGCTCACACTTTTTCTTGGCTAGCCTGCTTCCTGCTGTTTCATGATTCATTACTTGTAAATGAGTCCCTGCGGTTCCCAGCAAAGCTTATTCCCAGCTACACAGAAATCTTCAGATCTCTCCTTTGGCTGAGCTTTCCCTGTTAATGCCTGTGCCTGCTACTGGGGAAACTCTCGCTGAGTTACAGGTAGTCACTGCCATTTGAAGAACTGTTTCATCTTCTTGATGAGACTTTTTTTTTTTTTTTGAGGTTCCAAAGTTTCTATTCCTTTGGGACTGTGAGGTGAGTTCCCCACTGCGCAACAGCTCCAGGGCAGGGCCACAAGTCACCTCCAGATGGGACCATAAGAATAAGACCTATAGACAGACAGTGTAATTGAGCTTCACCATGATCTCCTCAGCAGTCCACTCACATCCAGTGTGCATCCTTGCCCAAAACAGTTCCCCTTGGCCAAAATACCACCAGAGACACCCTGGTTGTGTCTCTGGGATCAACCATTTAAGATTGCGACTAAATCACCTCTGAACTAGGGCAATGATTTGTTATCCCCTGAGATAGACAGAGAATAACCATCCCCGACCAGGAAAATAAATTTTCTTGCAGTTTCTTGCAGGTTGCAATGAAATCCCCAAACTTCAGAGTGTTTCTCCTGGAACACGTGAAGCACCTGCTCCAGGACAGCAAGCTCCTGCCACCAAGGACAGCAGAGCAGGTGCAATGGGACAGGCCACCAAGAATTGGCTTCTTCTGACTGGTCACCACATTCTGAGTGGGAAAAGTCTCACCAGGATTTGTGTGACTCAGCCACGGCAGGACAAGCACAGCCAACTCCATGTGCCCCAAACTCCTCTCCCAGGAACCCGTGTGTCTGTGGGCAGGTCCCAGGCCATCACTGCTCTAGAGCCCAGTCCCAGGACACAGTCTCCCTGCCTGACACCCCTTTCCCTGCTCCCTGGGGAGGACATTGCTATGGCAAGAGCTGTGATCAGGATGGACCCCTCCAACTGTGAGAGTGGCTGGTGTCCTGTTCTCAGAGTAACACAGATTAGTTTTCTGGAGAACGAGGCAGCTTGGGTAAGGAGAACATACTCCTTATGGCAATTTTTAACACTGCAGGTAGATCAGACACAAACCAGCACAAAGCAGGACTTCAGAGGTGAAGTCTGAGACATAAATAGAGCAAATCACCCGATGGAAGGTCCTCACACCGGCTGAGCCAGCCAGGCACTATGAGTGGGAAAACAGGACAGTTCCTGGCCCGGGAGGGTGGGAATTGAGCTGTGCAAGCATTTGGGAAACAGTCAAATCCTTGCAGAAGAGTGTTTGCCATTTCAGGGCAGGTGTTCAGCAAGTGTGTTGTGTGTCTACAGCCTTCACAACCAGGATAATATTGCTCGCAGGGCATTAACCCACCCACCAGCCCACAGACAGGAGTCACTCAGCTAATGGCTGTACGTGTGGAGACTCCCAGGCTTGATACCTGCATTTTTGCTAACACGTGCCCAAATTGACTGTTTTCTGATTCCAGACAAAGGCCCTCAGCTGCACCCATACAAGGGCCATGACTGCCAACCTGCAAGAGAGCATCCATCGTGCCAGGGAGTCACAGAGTGCCTCGTGTGTGCTGTCACAGCTGGCTGCCAGGGATGTTGCTGCAGGGACATCAACTGGGACCACAGTCCCCTCTCAGAGCTCCTGGAAAGAAAACAGGAGGAGGAATGTGTGTTTTCACTAGACAGCACTGCATGGCAGGAGTAACCTTCTCCCAGCCCTTGGGTTAGGGCTGCTCCTGACCAATTCACTACCTCCCAGCAACGAGGGAGGATTAAGGATCAGTCAGGATTTTGCGCAGATTTGGGGGATCTTCCCTCTTCTTGGGGCAACATTTTAAAACAACCTGCCTAACAAATGGGTAAGCACAGCTCTGATGGCGAATACCACGGGAATGGACCATTTCAGCAATCGCTTCTCCAGGACTCATAGCAGCTTACCAATATCTGAAGGGAGCCTACAGGAGAGATGGAGAGGGACTCTTGGTCAGGAAGTGTAGTGAAAGGACAAGGGGTAATGGCTATAAATTGGAAGAGAGGAGATTTAGTTTAGATATTAGGAAGAAATTCTTTCCTGTGAGGGTGGTGAGGCACTGGAACCGGTTGCCCAGGGAAGTTGTGGCTGCCCCATCCCTGGAAGTGTTCAAGACCAGGCTGGACGGGGCTTTGAGCAACTTGCTCTAGTGGAGGTGTCCCTGCCCATGGCAGGGGGGTTGGAACTCGATGATCTCTAAGGTCCCTTCCAACTCTAACCATTCTATGAGCAGGAGTGTTGATTCCCAGGAGGACAGGGAAGCTCTACAGAGAGACTTAGATAGATTGGATCATTGGGCCAACATCAATGGTATGAGTTTCCACAAGGGCAAGTGCCAGGTTCTGCACTTGGGCCACAAGAACCCCATGCAGCGCTACAGGCTTGGGGAAGTGTGGCTGGACANTGTGTTTAAGAGACGATTAGATGTGGTGCTGAGGGATATGGTGTAGGGGAGGACTTTGTAGAGTAGGGTAGATGGTTGGACTCGATGATCCCAAGGGTCTCTTCCAACCTAGATGATTCTATGATTCTATGACTGATGGTGGGCTCACAGCCGGGCCCTGTTCCCGGATGGATGTGGACAAACTGCTTCCCCTGCTGGAGCAGGCCCCAGGCAGCAGGCTGGCATGGCAGGAGTCCTCATCCCTGGAACAGCATCCTTCCCCTTTGTAGTCAGATAATGACAATGATTTCATTTGTGTTTCACTTTCTTCCTTGTCACCAACATTTCTTTTGTCCTTTTCTCCCTTTACAAATGTTAATTTCTGTCTTTGTCTCAGCTGTAGCTGTTCCAGTGCATTGTCTTTTGCCAACTGAAATGAAACCCTCCTCGATAGACAGATCTTAGGAAATTAACATCATGCTGCAATTTGGAACAAGTACAGCTGAAGCAGCTGCTCAGCTGAAGAGAAAGAGAGACCAGAACAAGAGGACTGTTAGTTTGAAAAGCTCCTCCAACCCAGAAGAGCTTTGAAAATTTGGGGCTGTTCACTGCCTGTATTCTTCAGAGTAATGTTACTTTATCATTTGAAGCCAGAAGAAATACCTAGGAACAGAGAGTTAGGCAGGGGTTTATGTTCCTGTTGAATTTGCATCAGCTGGAGCAACAAGAGGACTGGAAACTATGGGCCAGTCAATCTCACGTCAGTGCCCATGGAGGTCATGGAGCATGTCCTCTTGGAGTCCTTATCCAAACCTGCAAAGGATAAGGAAACAACCAGAAAGAGTCAGAGTGAGTCTACCAAGGACTCAAGCAACCTCATTGCCTTCTATGACAGTACTGGCTGGGAAAACCTACACTTTGGTTGTCAAAAACTGGCCAGACCCTGGACTTAACAGTCATCAACAACAGACTGACAGCTGGTTGGTGGGCAATAACAAGCGTGTGTCCCCAGAGTGATATTGGGGTTGACATCACTCAACATGTGGACAATGACAAAGAGCTCATCCTCAGCAAATGCATGAAACAAAATTAGGGGAAGTGGCTGTTGTGTCAAAGGAGATGACATCAATCCATAGGAACTTTGGAAACTGTATCTTGGAGTGGGTTCACTAAGGAGAAGTGCAAAAGTTCTACAGTTGGGGCAGAATAAGCCCTTGCATCGGTCCAGTCTGGACCCAACTGGCTGAGCAGCAGCCTGGCAGGTAAGGATCTGAGCAGGCACAAGGTAGGAGTGAGACCCTGTAGGAGTGTGCTCTCATTGCAGATAAGGGACCCACAGAGCTTCCCTGGTGGCAACACAGCCAGCACATCAGCTGGAACCAGATAACTGTCCCCCTTCCTCAACACTGCTGAAAACACACCTGAGCCACTGCATCTGGTGTTGGGCTCCCACGGCAAGAGGGATGTGGGGAAACCAGAGAGGGGCCAATAAAGAGAGAGCAAGATGATCAGGGCACACAACTGACCAGGAGAGGCCAAGGAGGATGGGTTGCATTAGTCCAATCTGATATAAGGGACAACCTGATGGCAGTCTGGAGAGACTTGAATTGCAGTTATAAAAACAAAATCCTTTTGCTGGTGGCAAATGATACTATAAGAGACAACAGGAAAAGCACCACATGGTATCCAGCTAAAATTGCTGAGGATCCACAGCTCCATGCTGGACTCTGACTGTCTAACCCCATTGTAGGAACACCTGGTTTCTGAAATGGTGCAGCTTACTGTTGGATTCTCTGATGTCTTATATAGTCAGATTGTGAAAGTTTTACCATGGCTGGAGCATTCACAGTGTAAGTCTGGGTTCTTTGGCGTGCCACCACTTTTCTCACTTCCTCTCAGAGGAAATAATCCACTTAGTTTAACTGAAGCGGTGATAGATTCATAGCTACCAGGGAAAACTAATACTTCATCTAATCTTAAGACCTTCCTGAACTACAAACTGTGGGAGGCTGGAGCATTCTGGGGTTGTGCATCTTTATACACTTTCCTGGGCATGTTCTGTTCGTTGCTAGGGAGAAAGGGTCTTAAGACAAACTTTTGGTTAGACCCAGCACAACTACGTGGGTGCAATGAAGCATCTGCTCAGTCAGGGAGCACAGGCAGAGAGCCCTGACTCATCTCAGAGGAACCTTAAATCCAGACTTGCTCACTGCTGGTTGGGCACATGACTGGGATCACTGGTCTCTTCCTTGGCCGTCCACTTTCTGCCACACATGTGCCACCTGTGGACATTTTGTTCATCTTGTAGCCGACCACGCTCTGAGCAGGATGTTCAACCAGAGACCTCATGATAACATCTCCCAGCATCATTGTCTCTGCTGACACATTCCCTTGAGCTTCCCCCCTGTTCCTGCTGGAGGGGCTGTACCCCTCCCTAGATGACCCAGGTAGGGACCATGTGTAATATCCCTGCCAATAACAGCCTGTGTTAAGAGCAATATACCTGGAACGGCCTTTCCTCAATGGATCTCAAGGCCTTTTACAAAGGTGCTGCTTAAAAAAAACCCCACTTTGCCACTGGGAAAGACAGAGAAGGGAAATGACACAGCATCATCTACCAAAATGAGACAGATCCAGGTGCTTTGACTTCTGGGCCAGCTGGACCCTTGTGTCCAGATCTGCATGGTGAACAGCAGTCTAGATCCCTGCCTCTGCTTGGAGCTGACCCTCCTAGGAATTTACTGGTAATTGGTATTTCCTGGAGAGCAGAAGGCACTAATTATCTATTGTGTATGGAAAGATGGCTCTGTAGGACTTCTCTTGCCAGCACCAGTTCTTTAATTTTAGAATACTATGTCAAGAATTGTTATTTATTTTCCAAGATGTAAGAATGGGAGAACCTTGAAAACTACACAAACAATTAATTTTTTCCAACTGTCATTAAAATTGCTCTCAGAAAGCAGTATTTATCAACCTTTCACCCAGTACATTGTGCACATATTAAATGCATTATAAATAAAAAAACCCAGCTCTTTACAGCATCAAATATTGAGGTCCCAGCTACTTTGTCTCAGTAGGTTCATAGCTGCTCTTGAACCTTAAAACCTGACAGAGCAGATCTGATCTGTCTGTTTCCATTTGCCCATGTTCTTGTCCCTCTTGACACCAAATAACTGAAAAATGGAAGAGAACAGCAATCCAGACGCTGGTGTAGGTTGTTGTGATGGGACATCCTTGATAAGGACAATCTGACTGTTTATTATTTGGCAAGATAAAAGTGATGATGTCCATAATTGTGATCTTAAGAGACTTGGCTTCTAAACAAAGTCACATCCTTTTCTGTTACTCTGCTTCTACAAGACTGTTAGTCTGCTTTTCTTGGGAGATCAGGCTTGTAAAACAGCTGCAACAGATCAGTCTGACAAAAAGTTTACCTGGTTGAAGTACAGAATAGTAAGGAAATGCCACTTCTGTTGGATCTGAAACTGCTACAATTCAATGGGAACTTACTTTGTGTATCGCAAGAAAAATGGATGGTCTTCCCCACTCATCTTCTCCAGGTGGCTTATGAGTTCAGAGATATCTCTTATCCTTTTCAGTACCTCCTTTGAAGGAGGATGGGTGCTGGTCTCCACTAGGCTCCTCAGATGGAAGACACTCCAGACCTTTTATCATTTTTGTTGCACTTCTCTGCACTTTCTCTAGCTCTAGGGTGTTTTTCCTTGTTATTATCTGGCCACCCACACATGTAGCAAGATAACCAAGGACCTCATTGTGTGCCACAGCTTGAAAAGCTGGTAACATCTAGGCCTTTGGGGAGGAAGAGCTGCCCTGAGGAGTGAGAACACAAGGATGCGCATGAGCATTCCCATGGGGTGAAGCCGGACAAGGTCAGTGTAACGCAGAGCAGACACCACTGGGTACCACAGCAGAAAGGATGCAGATCTGTGGGAAGGGACGGCAGCAGCCAGTGAACATGAAAAAAGAGTTTGTGCCAGCAATGCTCCCTGCCTCTTACTGCTCCATGAGCCCAGTCCAACAGCAGGTTTGCTACCACAGCCACTTCATCACTCGGTACAAGAAGACACTTCCTGTCTCCCACAGCTCTTGCAGATGTCCCTGCTCTCGAGAGGCAGACTGCAGGAAGCACTTTACAGCTCAGCTCAGAACCCACAATCCTGGTTCCAAATATTCATTTCAAACCTTTGCATTGCTGCAAATATATGTAAAAAGTTGGACATACTCATTCCTTGTAATAAATTGTGTGTCTTTGTTTTATGGTTACACTTTTCATAGAGTCTTGTAGTTTACCCAAGATAGCCAGAAAATTTTTCGTTCATATTGCTTGGGGAAAAGTCCAAAATCTGTATGTCTGAGCAAAGCACCTGCATGGCAAAGCTGGAAAGTACAGAGGATAAAACCTTGGGAGCAAAGGACCCAGCAGCTTGTGTGTAGGATCTGCTCCCTGGAAATGTTGGGTGTAAGCCGTGGAGACAGCAGAGTCCTGGAGCAGAGGGATGTCTCGTGATGCTTTTATGGTTTCAGAGCAACAAGCAAATGTTACAATGTGGTTATAAATAAATTGATGTTAGCTGAAAGTGAAGAAAGGAAGGAAAATGCTGACAGGAAGAGTCAACCCAAAATGTTGACTGTCACAAAATTCAGCCATGTAGAAGGGTTGGGGCACTGCCTTTCTGCAAACCTGTCATCTCACCCTGTGTTTGATGAGGATAAATTTTCCTTCTTGGAATCCCTGAGACTCCACTCAGACTCAATGTCCATCCATGAAGGCTCAATGCACATTTGTGTAGTTCTGATCATTTTCTATCAAATTATGGAGTCTCTCACCACACCTCTTGGGTGACCCACCCTAGTATGCCACTGGCTTACTACCCCCTGAGAAGAGACACAGCCTATCCAGTGGGCAGTCCAGCCTGCATTTCAGGAGGAGAGACACCATGTATTTAGACTGACTTGTAAACTGGCAAACACGTCTGATACAACAAGATGAAACATGAGATTTTTGGAGATATGGACAGTGGGACTGAGTTTTCCAATGACACAAAGCTGTGTGCCTGGAGAAGAGAAGGCTCCGGGGAGACCTTGTAATGGCCTTCCAGTACGTAAAGGAGGCCTACAGGAGAGACGGGGAGGGACACTTGATCAGGGAGGGGAGCCACAGGGGGAGGGGGAAAGGTTTTAAACTGAAAGAGGGAAGATTTAGATTAGATACTAGAAAGAACTTCTTTGCTGGTGAGTGAGAACTTCTGGTGAAAGAACTTCTTTGGTGGTGAGACCGTGGCCCAGGTTGCCCAGAGAAGCTGTGGCCGCCCCATCCCTGGAGGGGTTCAAGGCCAGGTTGGACGGAGCTTTGAGCAATCTAATCTGGTGGGAGGGGTCCCTGCCCAGGGAAGGGGGTGGGACTGGATGATCTTTAAGGTGCCTTCCAACTCTAACCATTCTATGATTCTATGACTGAAATTATGAGTGCAGCTTTGTACCAAGATCAAGTACAATGCTATCTCTTTCTCTGGGGGTGTTTCTGGGGTGACTATTCTGGAGGTAACTACTGCTGGAAGGCCGACACAATGACTCTGTTGATGTTGATGGGCTTTGTGGCAGGGACATACTTCCTTGGTGTATGCTTTTGCCCAACGAAACTGGGGCATCCTACCAGTGTTGGGAGAAGTACTATGGCAGCCCACAAAGCAACTCCTTCATATCAATGTATTGGAGGTGAAAAGGACAAAGTGTGTGTATTTGGTGTACTCAACAGCTCAGAAAGAGCTGGGAGATACCTGGATTGAGATCCTTCAGAACCACTTTGTTGCCTGACCATCCAACACAAATAAGCAGTGCTTATATCATGGCTAATCAAGGTCATCTTCGTGTCAAGTAGAGGTGAGACTGGCATAAATCTGTCTGGACATCACCTTTCCCATCCCAAGGTCGCCTTTCTGCTTGTGATCCTCCTCCTTCTGGACCCGCTATTGCACAGAACATGAGCCAGCACATCTTCTCCCTCACCACCAGGGAGGACCTCTGTGTTGGCAGGATTGAACACTGGGACTAAACCTCATGGACCACTGCAAGTGATCCACACCAAACAGGAAAACATGCTCCCTGCTGAAGGAACACAGACCTGCACTGCCCTTTGTAGATCACCTTTGGAAGGGCAGGAGTAAAGTCTTCACAGTACCAAGATGTATGCGGAACCACAGGAGTAGTCCAGGGGACGTCTGTCAGTCCCAGTTGACCTGAGGAGAAATTTATACTGATTTTGTCAGAGAGCTAGAGGTCTCCGAGCTCCTACATTCATGTAAATACAAAACCCAGCAGCTGGCTAGAACATAACCACCCCATCTTGAAGACTTTGCATTCTGCCGGGCAACCATCTGCAGGTCAACCAACAGGCACATCCTGGCCAGTCTGCTATCACAGGTGTAGCCTTGGGACAGCCACAGCATGGGCCCACCTGCTCAGCAGGTGAATTATGGTAGGCAAGAAGTGGCCATGACACAGTGAGGGGCCCAAGGACTAGGGTGGGATGTGGTGGTGCCTACACGGTGCAGGAGACAGGGCGGGGAGCTGAGGGAATTGTGTCTGGGTACCCAGAGGGACAGGGAACCATGGCGTGGTCTGGGGTTGCGGGAAGGGCCTGTTGACATGCAGTGTCAGCACCAGGTCATGAGGGAGATGGGGGGTTATTTCAATAAAATATAAACAAAGCCACAGCACACAAATCTGGAAGAATCCGGCTTATCAGTTCCTATAGTCCTGAAAAACCCTGATTTGTCTCGAGATGAGTTGATGGTTGGACTAGATGATCTTGAAGGTCCCTTTCCAACCTAGATGATTCTATGATTCTAAGAGGAGACAGAGAAAGCACTACTGAGATTAAGCTGATGCTGAGGGGCCTCGTGCGGTCTCAGGATCCCATCGTTCAGGGGTTGCCCAACATGCATAACAGTCATCCACCTCCACGACAGTGGAGACAGAGATGCAGAGCTTCAGCTTTAAGACCTGGTGAGAAGTTTGGTCTCACTCTCAGTAGCTAAAATCCAAGTCCTGTGTCACTCTGTTAGAAATCAAGGATGCCAAAACCTGAGCTGAGGCTCACAGTGAGAACAGACAAACATTCCTTTGAGGCTGAAGTTATTGGTTTCTGGGAGACAAATGGGTTTGGATCATTGAAGTTCATATAGCTGGGGATGGCATCTGAACCCATGGCAGGAGCAGCAAGACCTTTGTGCTGCTAGGACAGCACAGCTTTAGGTATGAAAAACCTGTTAGCAACTTGAATAATGTACGATCTACAAAGCCATGGGGTTTGTTGTTAATGGAAGAAAACACTCATGGTGTCAGCTTGTAGAAACCTTCATCTTAAACACGCAAGTTACGGTGGCAGAGATCTGGTAAGTTCCAAGTGCCTGTTCTTTGCTTCAGGTTCCTTGGAGTCCACTATTTATAATTTAGGGATGAGGAAAGAAAAGGAAAACAAAGATGTAAAAATTGCTTTGAACAAAATTCTGCAGTTGGCTACGAAAGTCTAATAAAGGGAAGAAAGTGCAGACCTGCTTCTGCCCCCTTGTCCCAGGATTGTCCCATTACCTTATTCCCATTCACACCGACTTGAATAAAACCAGAATGACCCCCCAAAGGTTTGGAGATAATCCCTTCAAGTTTTTGGTTTTACATACCAGAGTTAGGTTGATGGTTGGATCTTAAAGGTCCCTTTCAATCTAGACAATTCTATGAGTCTATGATTCTATGTTATAGTTCAGAAACTTATATTTAATCAAAGGGCAGTTATTACCTTGCAGCTGCATTATATACTACAGCTACAATTTGCACAAATGCACTGAATGAAGACAGAAATCTCTCTGGGTATTGTATCATTTTGAGAACAAAAGCTAAACATCTTTTAATGTTAATGGATGCTAAGACAAACACCAGAATCAGATCTAATGAACAGCACAGCCAGCTGCAGCTCCAGAACTAGTACACGAAGGGAAAAAAAGACTTTTCAGCAGTTCTGCTTCCTAAGTGAACTTTCTCCCTCGAGCTGCAGGCACGACAGCGTGCTCCAGCCCTTTGGCAGCACCAGGAGAATAACAGAGCACTCAACGGCCCGTGGAAAGGAGACCGATCTCTTGAGTTTCCAGCACCTACCACCCTGGGGATTTCGGAGGAGGTTGACGGTATTTAGTTGTTTACAGGACTGAGTCCAAATGGACTGGAAAGCTCTGACTCTGGGAAGCTGAGTGATTATGTTGTGGTAACCAGCAGGATGCCTCAATTAATTCCTCAATTGAATCCTCAATTAACTTATCAGATATAGGACAGGCTGAGCTGGACAAGGCAGTTGATGCCTCAGCAGAATCCTTTGCCAGGCTGGAAGGAATGTGGAAAGCATTCGGGATTAAAATTCCTCTGGCCCATCCAGATTGCCCCTCCACAAACACAGCGGGGCTGCAGCCCGGTGGCGACGGCAGGGACAATAGCCCGTCTCTGATCTGCTGCTGCCGCACGGCTCCTGCTCCCTGCTGCACTCTTAAGACCACGCTCAGCCTTATGCTAGAGCGATCAAGAGGGAGAGATCAAATCAAAATGCCAACTGTTTCGCCGTGGGGTAAATATCGCTGAGTTTACACTCCCGATGCTCCCGTCACCTGGCCGGGCTGTTTGTGGGACCGCTGGCTGCTCCCTTTCTCCTAACAGAAAGGCGATGAATGGCACTCGTCTATATCTGAACACAGTGCAGGTGTACTCGTGCAGAGCTCTCCTCTCTTCTGCCCCAGTTTCTCCTCCTCCTCCTCCTGCCTGAAACAAATAAATCCCGTTACCCCTATCGCTCCGCCGGGATGTGGCAGGTTGTGCTGGGTCCCTGCCAAGGTGTGGGCATCTCAACACACAGGTGCTGCCCGTCTTCTCACACCTTCCTTCCCTTTGAGCTCTTTATTCTTCAGTGTCTTTCATAATGTTGGTCTCTTCTCAGCAAGGATTCGAATTTATAACCTGCCCGTCTGATCCGCAGGCGCGGCATGGAGTTTGCAGGAATGTTTAGCAAAATGAGCTGGGAGCGTGAGCTTGACTGCAGCTCAGCAGGAACCACACCAAAATCCTTTGACTGCACTTGAAGGTTTCTTCTATAATGACTCACTTTGTGCAGGGGAATGTTATAAATTTAGGCAGAAATTAGTAGCACAAGTGCACGAATATTTCTTCATTGACAGTGAGGCAAAAACTTTATAAAAATTAGCTGTGAAGTGGCCTCTAAATGAAAAACCCATTACAGCTACATCAGTCTGCAAGAAATAGAGTGCAAATGGGTTTGTTTCAAGAATGCAAATGGTTTTATTTCAGGAGTTTTGATTGAATTAAATAGATGTTCAAATTATCCCGCAATTGAATTAACTGAAAGTCACTGTATTTCTCACACATTTCATAAAGATGAATAATCCAATCATATAAGATTTTAAAGAGTACTTACAGCAGGGTTTTGCTGCCTTTGAGACTGTTTGAACTATAAGTGATTTGTCCTTTTCCATGCAGTCCATTTTGAGAGATCCCACACTGTGTGATACACTCATTGCCAGCCAACAAAGATCGCACATAAGCGTTCAGAAAGGAATTGAAATCCCTCCACTTTTTTTGCCTCTTCAAAATTAGAAACTAAATGGCAGTGAAGGAGGAAGAGGCCACCTGCAGAGTCAGGATGGGAGTGTAGGAGTCCAAAGAAATCAGTGTAAGAAAGACATTTAAGATTGGTGGGTGTCCCTGAAATGTGGAGCTGCTGTCACCCTGCAGGGTGGACACAAGGATGTCTCTGATGGTGACAAGCTCTTCATGGGGACTTCTGCTCAGTCACAATGGGTGTTGTACTACACTTGCTATTCACACCACCCAAGGTTTTGCAGGGACTCAGGATTTTATTATGAGGGTGTTCTATTTGGTGGCTCAAAGGCCATTCAGCTCCTGAAACAACCGTACCACCTCTCCTGATACCCCTCTCCTGCTGCCTGCTGCAGCCAGAGAAGCTGGTTGTTAGAGGCAAAGCCTTTTGTTGGATTTCCTTGACTTTGGGCACTGACATAAAATCCCCCACCTGACACTGACCATGGAGCAGCCACCTCTCAGTGTGGGGCAGCAGCCTCGCAAATGATTTGGGCAGAACATGACCTCAGCTGCCTCTGTGAGATTTCCTCGCTAGGTCAGTTTCACCTCTACAGAATTCCATCCAAGAGCCCCCCAGGGCAGTCTTCCCCTCTCAGCGTTCAGCACGTGTCATTCTGAATTTTCTTCATTCTCTCTGTGGAGCCTTTATGCCTCTCCTTGCCCAGCTTCCCAGGCAGACTCACACGAGCATCACTGGTTCACCTGGGCTGAGCTGAGAAAGCTCGCCATGCTGGCCTGAAAACTCTTCTGTCTGTACGTTTACTTATTTGATTTCTCACACCCTCTGCTCATGCTGGTGTCCTTTCACAACAGCTCCTCCGTTTGCTTTGCACTTTGTCAGGGTTGCTACTTCTGCATGTGCTGAGCTGTGCTTTGCTGTCCTCTAGCCAAGGTCAGGTCCCCTCAGCTCATGCACGCTGCTGTGCTAGTAGAATACGCTCTCCTGCTGCTGACGACATATGCTCTGCTCCAAAAACGGCAGGAGGATACTACCTTTTTTACAGGCAAAAGAACCCGAGGGAAAGTGGCACCTGGGTGAGAGTCTATGTCATCTGTTCTCTGCACAGGAGAGCCACCTTGTCAGATTTATGTTGTGGAGTGGAATATGGAGATCTGGTCTCACACCTTAACTCTGCCAGAAATCTTATGTGACCTTCAGCAAAACACCGAGGGCCTTCATCCCTAGATCACTATCTTCAAAGAGGTGTCTACAAACTTGTGGGAGAACCCAGCTTTGTCCCAGAACTGCTGCCTGATGCCAGCCCCTAAAAGGTATTTCCTGCACCTCGGCACCTGTCTGCAGCTCTAAACCTTCCCCTGCACTGTTGGGAAAAAGCAGCTCCCTTATGCCTCAGATAGAGCTGAATCCCACACTGAGGTGAGACCAGTCCCAGAGGAACGGGAAGGCTCCATGTTCTTCAGTTACCCAGAAATCACCTTTGCTACCAGGGAAATGTCGAGGTGAAAGCAGCGACTTCAATCATTACAATGCAAATATCAGCAGTATCGGTTTAGAGACAGGTACAGAAATAATGAAGCATGTTAAAAGAGCTTTAAGTTACCTCCAGATGGGTTGTTTTCTGTGGTCAGTGAGCTGTTGGGACACTTACATAGTGATGGGGTGCAGAATCAGTGTTTAAATAAAATTCCAGTCTTTGGCACATCAACAAGAGCATCCTGAGTTAGGGACAACGTTAACTTTGCATCCCCAAACCTCCTCTAGGATTCTGGTATTTCCTCATGGTGGTTTCCTGTGACGTACAAGTCCCCTACGGACCAGTCCACCTAATTTAAGGGCAATGACGGCCTTTGTGTGTGGCAGCCTAGTCCTGACCCGGATACCACACAGACCAGTGCCAGGACAGGGCTCAGCTTCTGGGCTTGGCTTTGTCATACCCCACTGCACACACTGCATATAAACACGCACACAGAAAAACATGCTTTCCATAAGGATATACCTGAAAACACCCCTCTTGGACCACAGTTTGGACATGATGGTAGCCAAAAAACTGCTGGAGGAAAAATACGCCTGGTATATATTTTAATTCAAGGAAAAACATGTGAGAGAATCTTTTCTCTGATTTTTCTGTTGAGGATATGAGTTGTTTGGGAGAGAAGTGACCTCTCAACGTGTGCCCACACCATGGCTCACATCCTCCTCTGGGCCATGGCACGCCTGGCTGGCACAAACAGCAGGCATTAAAATGAACCTTGGTCACACTCTTGTACATTGCAAATAATGAGAACAGAACCTGTTTTGCCTCTTAGCACCTCACTGCTTTGCTGAATGTTCCTGCCCTGTACTGCAAAGGTCATGATTCATTATCTTATATATGATCACTATCATATATATATATGCAGCACCGAGTCTCCCTACTCTGTGGCTGAGCTTTTCATCCCCACACAGAAGGTCCCATCACAGCAAATTCTGCCCATTTATCAAACACCTGCATAGAGAAGCTTTCCTGTACTTTATCACAATGGCAAGACGTGCATGACTGACAAGTAGCAGGGATGGCTGGTGTCTGCTTGTGGAACCTGCAGGCACACCCTGCCATCCCAAGGTGAAGTCACCTCCACAAATATTCCCGCAGATCTTTCACCTGGCCCCTTCACCTCTCCATACCAAGCCTCTTCTTCAAGACTTTGTTCATTACCATGACCATGTCTGATGAACACGTGAGAAAATTTTACAACAGCTACCTGTTGGTACTAAGAGGAAAGGGAACAATTGGTCTCCTTGGTCAATAAGGTGTTACTGACAGCAGATAAAATTTAAGTCTTGAAAATACAAACCCAACAGTCAGCGCATGAGGATTTGGATGCTGGTCTGAGAGGCACCAGAGAAATCCCCCAGATGGTCAAGCTCACAACATTACAGAGGAAGCTATAATTGACTGTATGGAAATATGACAGGCTAACAACACTAAAGGCACATGATCTGGGGCAAAACCCAACCGGCGTGTTGCCTGGGGTCACAAGTCTCTTCTTCTTGTACCATTCTTTTTCTTGAGCGACTCGCTACAAATTCCTTGTATCAGCTTTCCCTCGTCACTACTAGAGGACCTTACTGTGCTAGAGGACTTGCAGAACTGGCGTGGCACTGCAGATTGTTGGACACCTAAATCTCACGGTTCACGTACAAGGACCAGCCAGCTCTCCTGGGAGCAGTCATAATTAAATTTTGCTCAGTCATGCAGGTAGAGAAGCAGCTCTTGACAATCTTGCCTCTTGTCTTTGCACGCCTCCATAACAGACTGCGGGGCAGCTGGCCATGCCTCTCTAGAATGCACCAGCTGGAAACCCAGAACACTGGCAGAGCTGAGTACACTGCTTAACTTCAGATAGTCTGCCTGGATTCTCTCCTCAGAAAAAAAAGGTGTCCTGCAAAGCTCTCACCAGCACAGCACCCCTTAGGAAAGGAAACCCCCTTTTTTTTTTATTTTTTCAAAGGAAAATGTCTTATTCTGGGTCTGCAACTTCTCCATGTATGTGACTCGCTGCAAAGATGAGAGACTGTAGACTGCACCCTCACCAGGTTGGGGAGGGCCAAACAGTGACCAGCAGTTTGGTCGGCATCCATCACCCCTTCAACAGCTTTGGCACATCTAAGTTTGCTTTATGGAGGAGACACAACCCTAATCAAAATGAGGGGCATGTTCACGTCCCCTGGCGGGCCAGTGTCATGAGTGAGGCTAAAGCCTCATGGCTTTGTGACTGCCGGCAGGGAGGACACAGGCTCAGGGGTCACCAGCAGAGTCAGTAATGAAAACACTGAGCTCGAATGCCCTTTCATTGTAGATATCAAAAGACTGTCCCAAAGAAGTCAGACTCCTTGATTCCACCTTACACAGGAGAAACTGAGGCACAGAAGTGTGACATGACCTCCCAGGAGTGAGGACGGAGAGTTGGCCTCAGTCCAGCACTCTGTCCCAAAGCAGCACAGGCTTCATCACACAGAACCAAGAGCTTTAATCCCCAGCACATGCTGCCTTCTGCATCTGCAAAACTCTTTCTTCCTGCCCACCCCCCTTTCTGGTGTTGTGCTCCCCTTTCTCGACCAGCTCTGAGAGCCCTAACTTCTTGTTAGGTCACAGTCCTCTGATCAAAACATTGCCTTCCCAGCATGGATGAACCTCACTGGGTTCACTCCTTGCCTCCTAGGAAAAAGACTCTTCTTCATGGAGGAAAAAGTAGTTGGGAAAAGGCCTGAAGGTGAAGAAACTGTGCCTGAAAGGATCAAGACCTACCAGGAAGGATCGCAATTCCTCAGTCCCAAACTACAGCTAGTTTGGGACGGTGCTGCAGAGGCTGACACAGAACGACACTGCCAGATGCCATCTAACCCGCAGGGTACATAAGGTGCCCCAGTACTCCGTGCCAGGGCAGCTCTGAAGTCCCCACAAGTGTCACCACTGCTTGGCCGCGTCCCTTTGTTACTTCTGAAACTCTTTTACTGTTCAATTCCACCATCTAGTGGACATCTCTGGAGAAGACACAGCGCAGCCATCCGCTGGGCAAGAGGAGAGAAAACACAACTTGCAGTACACCCTCATGCAGTTCTTATTCCTACATTATTTTGCATATTTTTTAAGATCTACCCAAAATCCTTTGTTACTCGGGGTAACAGATGTGTTTACTTTGCATTTTGGCGAAAACCCGATCAAGTTCAGAGCAAAAGCGTAGACCAGTAAAATATTTGACACTTTACACAAAGCCTGTATTAATCCTGTGCAGGGAAACCCAAAGAAGCCACACAGAATGCCCCAGGCGAATGTCCTGCTACGTGGAAGTGGGGATAGACTCCACTTGTAAAGGAGATTTTCTTCTCAAATCAAATTCTGCCCAGTCTGCTTGCCAGTGACTCCACATCACCACCGCTAAGTTTACAACAATGAAACATCAGGTGAAGTCCAGTGGTCACCACACAATGGAAACCAAAGGTAGAAGAGCTTCTCCAGTGTGGTCCACGGCTAGGCTGATCACTGCAGCAGCTTTGATCCATGTCAATGGAGATTGGTCAGGAGAAACTGAAAAACTGGCATTTTTACAGTCTTCTCTGAAGAAGAAAGAGCAGTGCCACACCTCAGGTAGTACACACCTCCACTGCTAAGAAAGAACTGCCACCTCTATCACTGAAAAAGCCTCTTAATGGACATTTGGATCACAGCAGGAACTATATCATCACCGTTTCAGCAGCCACAGAGTAAAACTGAGGGTGACTCTGGAGAGGGGCAGATGGCAATCACACCCATGTCTTCATTTTTAGCTGCCTGCAACATTCTGCATTAAAAAACATCTAATGGTGGTTTCCAGAAGTACTCAGAGGCAGACATGCCCAGGACACTTCAGCAGCATGTGAGGTGCTCCATCTTTACAAGGGGAGGCTTTATGCGCTCCTCCAAGTGAAGAGTAGTGTTCAGACACATTCTCTGCTCGCTGCATAGCATTTCAGGTTTCTCCTTGCGGTTCACAGAATCATGGAATTGTCAGAGTTGGAAGGGACCTCTAGAGATCATCCAGTCCAACTCCCCTCCCAAAGCAGGGTTTCCCAGAGCACATCACTCAGGATGGCATCGAGGGAGGGCTTGAAGATCTCCAGAGAAGGGGACTCCACACCCTCCCTGGGCAGCCTCTTCCAGGGCTCTGCCACCCTCACCGGAAAGAAGTTTTTCCTCAGATTTTAATGGAACTTCCCACGTTCCAGCTTGTGCCCGTTGACCCTTGTTCTATCCCTGGAAACCACTGAAAAGAGTCCAGCTCCATCATCCTTCAGCCTCTCTTTAGGTACTTATAAATGTAGATGAGGTCTCCCCTCAACCTTCTCTTCTCCAGGCTAAAGAACCCCAGCTCTCTCAGCCTCCTCAGAAGGAGCTTAGTTGCCCTACGCTGGACTCTCTCCAGCAGTTCCCTGTCTCTCTTGAACTGGGGAGCCCAGAACTGGATGCAGTATTCCAGTTGTGGCCTCACCAGTGCAGAGTAGAGGGGGATATTGCAGGATATAGTGGTGTCAGTGCCGCACACACCAGCTGGATCTGTGATGTAGATGCTGTGTCCCACACACCACAGGGGTGGAAAAGCTTCACCTCCAATCAGTGTTCATCCTGGTGCGTGGCTGGGTGGTGCCCTCCTGCCTGGGAGGATGCACTGCAGTGAAGGTTTTGTAGTTTTCTGTGGAGTTCTCAAACTGCATGGCAGAGTCTACAAAAAAGAAAAAAAGAGAAAAAATTCTGGCAGTAAGGTTTTAAACAAAAGAAAGGGGCATTTGATTTTGCAAGACTCACCCCAGACACTCTACCAAACTCTGGGGGACAGGTCAGAGCAGGTGGCAGAACACTGGAGAGGGGAAGGAGCAAGTGTCCAGCCCGTCGCTTCTGATTCCAGCCTTCTCCTGCAAAGCCCTCTGCTGCCACCAAGGGACTGGTCAGGGTGGATGGGGATGGCGTCAGGGATATCCTCGCCCACACTGTTGCCATCTGGGGCATGTGGAGGGCGTTTGGAGTAAATGGTCAGAAGAACATGAGCTCAAACCCACCCAGTGTGATATGATGGAGATGGGTGCTAAACATAAATACCAGAGGTGTATGGTGATAAGCAATACCGGTAACAACAAACACAAAACGTTTTCTGTGCAGTACTGCCCAGTGGCAGAGTGGCAGCAGGCCCACACAGCTGTCAGACTCTTCTCTACAGGCTCTCAGCCAAGCTCCTGGCTGTGCCACCACTGCCAGAAACACTCCAGCGCAGGGCCATCTTCAACTGCTTCTCTCACCAGTCATAGCGAGGAAGAGTTACTGGCCTGAACCGATACCTCACTCTCAAAATCTTGTTGCAACAGGTCACATTTTCATCTTCAGGAGTGACCATGCCAAGAGGAGACTCCAGGTCCTGACTGCAGTAACTATCTCCATCCTTACCAGAGAAGCAGAGTCTTTTTGGATGTGAGCAATCCCCTCTTGGGCAGCCTCTGAGAGCTGCACCCCTCTCTGCTGCCTGTAGGAGTATAAACAGCTACTTCAGGGGAACACATCTGTGCTGTAGGCACTGAGAATCGTGTCAGGCACATGCGATTCCATCTGCGCTTGCTTGTTCTTTTGAAATGCAGGTTTGTCTCAATACGTACACACACAGCCCTGATCATCACACACCACCCAGGAACCACTGTGTGGTACTGCCTGGGTAGGAGGGGCATCCTCTTCTCGGATGGAACTAGAGCCAAGAAATATGGCAAAGACATAGTTTAAATGCTCTGGTTTGGCAGCAAGATCTCAGAATGCAATGCAATACAAGAAAAAAATGTAAACCCAATGATGAACAAAGTTAATTTCTTAAGAAAAGCCCTCGCTTGAAAAAAAAAAAAGTTAAATGTACTTTTCAGAGCAAATACAAATCCCAATACTATAATCACAGTTATAATACGATTTAATAATAAGCAATATCTTAATACATAAACATAGGAATATATTATATAACAATTTATTATTATTCTCATCATTTACTCTCATCTCATTTAACATTACATACATATAATATCATAAGAAGCATTTCCCTGCATCAATAGGCACATAAACAAGAAGGAAGTTCAAGCATTTGTGGATTCCATTATATTCTTACCTCGCACAAACACAATTACAAACACATTAACATTCACCAGAACGATGCCAGTCCTCTGAGCAATGCTTTCCAGTTAATTTGTTCTGCTGTGAATCAAATCCAAATAGAGTAGACCTATTTCATCTCGTTTCACATTTCTGAAAGGAAAATATTCACAATCTGTATATTCCTGAGAGCTGAGAACACAATATTATAAAGGCAAAACTAAGGGTGAACTACCACCACTTTCGCCCCGCTTGCCCTCTAAAAAGTTGATGTAATTTTGCTTAACTTGAGATATTTATGATTTGACTTTTCTGGGACACTGTTCTTCCACCCCATTTAATGTTCACAATAGCTCCCACTGAGTGTAGTTATCTCTTAAGCACCACTGCATATCTGACCCCTAAGGCCTTAATTAGGCACTGAGGAAATGATTTATGTGTCTGAAAGGAGGTGCTCACATTTAGGTTACACACACCTCTAAAGGACTTGCCTTCAGTCACAAAGCAGTTGCCACAGGCAGACATCTTACACCCTACTCATGAAATGGGAAGAGTGGGGACATCCAGAGCCAGCCCTGGAATGGCTCGACCTCCCTGTGCCTTACTGGGATGTGCCACCGGACACTCACAGCCCATGCATGTGGCCGGTGCATATACACACATCACTGCTCCTTCCTTAAAAAAAAATGGTGTCAGAGACTGATATTCTTCTCCCTTATGAGCTACTTGTGTAACAGAGGGAAGGAAGAGCAAGGGGAAACCTCCTGCCTCTGGGGAAGGCATAGAGCTGATACACATTCAGGAGAACATGTCCACACAGAAATATGCTGGCAGGCCTGGAACACTCGAAGAGGAGAAGACTGACAATGACAGAATCTAGCAGCACACACATTTCCACAGCACAGACACGTACCAGCAAGCAGGGCCTGGGACAGCATCCCCCCCATTCCCAGCATAGCCCTTTAACAGGCTGCTGTGTCTGAACCCACCACGCAGGCCAAGAGAAGCTGCTCTGTGCCAGCCACCACAAACACCAGGTGACCTACAACAGAACCACAGAGTCATTTAGATTGGAAAAGAACCCCTAAGATCATGGAGTTCAACCACAACCTGGACTCGCCTCGGTCCTCAAGCAGGACAATACATGCTTTTCTGATGTGTACAACACACACCAAAATGTCAATAAACTCTTCAGAGGCCAAGTCCTCTGAGTATTTGAGTCAGGGGGCGGTATTTTTAATTTCTTAAAACATTGGACTATGCCTTTTGTACAGTCAGCCAACCCCTCTCTCTGCGAAGGCTGTCCCATCACCTGTGGAGAAGGGAGCATCCATTTAACAAAGACTCATGAGCAGGAATCATGACAGGACAGAGGGAAAGGCTGCAGCGCTGAGGACAAGGAGCACAGTGACACTCACCAACGCAAGAAGTGATGTTCTTCAAACCGCAGGGATGTCACTGCAAGGAAGATGTGTGACAGAGAAAGGAAAGTAAGAGAAAATAGAAGGAGATAAACGGCTTGAGGCAACATTAAGTATTATCACAAAATCAAGAGATCTAGTAATTTATTTCTTAAGACTGTACTTCCCTGTACAAATCACATTTACCATAGGCAAATGGAGTGATTAAGGCATACATAAAACAACTTATTACTCCACACTAAAAATTTGTGAGAATATTTTCGGTAACTTATGACTAGGTGAAACTGGGCAAGAGGGAAATGCATGCAGAGCATCTGGAGAGGGTTCCCGACATTGCAGCGGATTGGTCCATCCAAGAGTCAAGAGAAATCCCTCCATTTGAGGTGCCACCCAACACGCACTGGCATACCGAATATCAAAGCAAAACTTCTCCTCCCACCAGGGCCAGGGCTTCCCTCCACCTGCTCGGCATATCCCTTTCCCTGAAGGAACCGGCTGCTGGGTCCTATTCACCGGCTTGTGGACTGATGGAAAATATAAGGGGGATTATTACTTGAACGCTAATGACAAATACTGCATCGTGTAAGACCAACCACGCTGTATAAACTTGCCTGCTTTGCTGATAAAGAAGAAACACCTTGCCCCATGGAAGGTCAGAACTGCTGTAACGCAAGGAGTAAGCAGAGCCAGTGGTAACGGGGGAGGCAGCAGGGGGGCATCCCACTGACTCTAATTAGAGACTGAGCAGATTTACTCCCCCCACCCCCTTTGGGGGACCACCAGCACAAAAGGGGAAGAGAGCACAAAAGTGATGGGAAAATAACCTTTGTCTGCTATTTTCAGTTCCTTCCAGCCCTGTTTCCCTACCGTCCGGCCCGAAGGGAATCACAGAACCATTCAGGTTGGAAAAGACCCTTGGGATTATCGAGTCCAACCATCAGCCCCACTCTACAAATTTCTCCCCTGCACCACATCCCCCAACAC
>JAHREE010000561.1:836104-855478 GCA_033628505.1 Tringa tobata
CGGTCGCTGACAGGGAGGGAATGGCGGGGGGGTCGCTGAACAAGAGGTGGCTGACAGCGGGTCGCTGACAGGAATGGCGGGAGGGGTTCGCTGGCGGGGGGGTCGCTGACAGGAATGGCGGGCGCCCAGGGTTCCTCCAGGGAGTGCGTCTGTCCCCGCCTGCCCGGGTCAGAGCCCTCGCTGAGGCGGTGTCGGTATCAGGCAGTGAGGCAGATGAAGTATATCCTGGTCACCGGCGGGGTGATCTCGGGCATTGGCAAGGGGATCATTGCCAGCAGCATCGGCACCATCCTCAAGTCCTGCGGGCTGCATGTCACCTCCATCAAGATCGACCCCTACATCAACATCGACGCTGGCACCTTCTCCCCATACGAGCACGGTGAGTGGCCCCGTGGGGCTGAGCTGTCGGCGGGCGGCTGGCCCTGGCCTCTGCACTGGGGGCTTCCAGCAGGGCCCCAGGGCTGGCCTTGCCTGGGAGGAACCATCTCCTCTGCATGGTGGAAGAGCTTGAGTCTGGTCCTGCCTGTGGGACCTGCAGGCTAAGCCTGTTGGTGGCTCTGGGGCTGATCGTGCCACCAGCAAACAGCAGAGATGTGCTGTCTGGGCTGTTATCATTGCTGCCCAGTTGAGGGATTCAGTCCTTAGTGTAGGAGTCCTTTTTGTTGTTTAAGGCTTTTCATTTTATTAGCCACTCCTAAACTTGCTGTAGCAATCAAAGAGGGTGTTTCCTTACTTTGAATTTCTAGCTGTCACAAGCAAACCCAACAAATTGCTGATGCATACTGTTTCCCCTTGACGTGTGTGCTTGTGCCTTGTCCTGTGTGCTGCAGGGGAGGTGTTTGTGCTGGATGATGGAGGTGAAGTGGACCTGGACCTTGGTAACTATGAGCGCTTCCTTGATATCCGACTCACCAAAGACAACAATCTGACAACTGGGAAGATCTACCAGTATGTCATCAACAAGGAGAGGAAGGGAGACTATCTTGGCAAAACTGTCCAAGGTAACGTAAAGCTTAATTCCTGATGCTTAGAGATATATTGTTTTTCTGTCCTGGTTGGATGCTTTTACATTGCATCTTAACTTGAGGTCTTTGTTATACGTTTTGGGATGTTTTGTGTTTATTTTTTAAAAGGGTAAGTAGGAGATGCACCAGCGCAGGTGTAGCGGTGCGTGCCGTACCAAGTGAGGTTACCTGTAAGCCCCTCAAGGCTTTCCAGTACTCAGCAATATACTGCCTGTTGTTTGGACTGTAGCCGGACTTGGGTCCAACTGTCTAATGTTGCCAGTACTAGGTGTGAACAGACTTCGGACTAGTACCCCTGTGGATTATTTGTTAGCTGGTTAAAATGGTTATTGCTTTTGGTAACTGTCATGTCAGTAGAAAACCCAAAGGATCTTTGAGGATCAGATCAGTCGGATGCCTTTTTATGCCTTTTTAAGCATTTGCCACAGCTGGTTTGGATAAGGACTTTTACAGACAGTTTAAAACAGAGCCAGTCTCTCTGCTTAGAGCAAAGAACTGTTTGTACTTGAATCTTCCAGCTTAAAGGAAATGTTGCTTACATGTGTTTAAATTGAGGCAGGATTACATTTCCTGCCAAGGCACTTCTCTTGAAAATCACAGCCAAGAATGTTCACTTCATAAATGCATACTTCTTTAAAGACACAAATGAGTGCTCAAGTCATATGGGAAGCTCTGGCTAGTTAGTTTCAATAATTTGCTCTGTAATTAGTTAGAGGGAGAAATGTGCGTGGGTTGTTGCTTTAACCCTTGCCTGATTTTCTTTTTCAGTTGTTCCCCACATCACGGATGCTATACAAGAATGGGTGATGAGGCAGGCACGAATTCCTGTAGATGAAGATGGCATTGAACCCCAAGTTTGTGTGATTGAGGTTTGTAGCTCTTAAAAAGTGAAAGTAAAAAATAAATATGGTTTTGCTTCTTGTATGGAGTAAACTGAACTATATGCATATTTTCAATTGTAAAATTTTCTTACAGTAACATTCAACTTTGCACGTTGTTGAGTTAGTTAAAAATCCCCCTTGCTAGCCTTGCTTATTCAGTTTAATCTTTTGAATGCCCTGTGAATCCACACGTGGAAAGACTTTGGTTTTAGAAAGTTATATTCTTGAGATGCTTTGCTCTCTAGTGTAGTGTGAATTGGTTTATAGAATGAATTTTCACTTGTAAATTTATATGCCAAAGTCTGAGATAATCACGCTGTGCCCTCTTCTTCCTCGGTGGGTAGAGGGAGAGTGGGTAGAACACCCTCTGGAAGCAGTTGTCTTTCCTCCTTAGCGGTAACGGGAGCTTTGGAGTGACGAGTTCAAGCACAGGCCTAGAAAAGTGAGTGGCACAAGCCCGTTTTGGTTTCCTATGCGTTGTGTGGGGTGACCTGCTGCCGGAGGAGACGGAGCAGGACAAAGGCTCTGCCAGTGCTGCTGAGCTGGCTGGAGGGGTGTGCTAATGCAGGAGAGAGGGAGCTTGTCAGAGTGCCCGGGTCACGGTGACTTAGAACTCTCCCTGCAGCTTGAGTGCCAATTCCTGTTCCAGGATTTACGATCCTGGATCACAAGTACCTCGGAGGCACTGTCTGCAGCACATGGGAGTCTGTCACTGCTCCGAAGAGTGCTTAATGTCTCTCTTCGTGCATGTGTCCAGAGCCACTCTATATAGTTACTAAAACTTAACAGAAATTTTGCTTCTCTATTCCTGCATGTGTCCAAAACCACTCTATATAAACAGAAATTTTGCTTCTCAGTGCCCCCTAATGTTTGTAAATGATATTTTTAACACCTAAATCTTTTCCCTGAAGAGAGTATAGAGACAAAGCTAATGTCCCTGGAGAGGCGATGGCCATATGAGAAGCTGTTTTTCTTGTGGCTTCTTTATTTTTGGGGAAGTTACAAAGGTAAGATAGTAGTTGGGGTAGACTGGAGGCTGTGGAAGTAGTACAAGCAGGTAAATCCTGCTTTTCATCTTGGTGTTGATGACTATTTAGGGAATCAGAGGAAGGTGCTGGGGAGGTGTTGTAGTGTCCTTTTTATGTATGTTTTAGTACACTTTAGCATACAAATTCAGTAGATGATGTTTTGATACTAACTTTAATTATAAATGTCTGTCTTTTTTAGCTTGGTGGGACTGTAGGCGATATTGAAAGCATGCCTTTCATCGAAGCTTTCCGCCAGTTCCAGTTCAAAGCCAAAAGAGAGAATTTTTGTAACATTCATGTCAGTCTAGTTCCCCAGGTAACCTAAATGTTGTGGTGGTCAGAGACTTCCCCAACCCAAAACTTGCTTTCTAAATATGTGTTTCTGAAATGCTGTATCTATAGGAACTGCTAGATTTGCATTTCTATATGTAGAAACTTGTGGAAGAAATGCAGAGAATATGTGGTTATGCAAAAAAGGTTTGCAAGAAGTGAGCAGAAACTTTTCAAAGTGTGTAAATGTGTAATAAATAGTTGGGAGTTGCAGCAAATGCAGTTTCGCATCTTTAACTGCTGTTTTTCTTTATGCAATCATCTCCTAGCTTTTGCAGGTAAACTTGCTTTCTAGGGCTGAAAACTTTCGATTTCCTTTCATTTGCATAGCCTTTCATTTCTGCAAAGGTAATATAACCTTCAGTGATACAGGCAGCCTTCACAGCCATTTGGACTTACTAATAAAACCATATTCCAAGGTCTTCCTGGAGTTCTTTAATATTTCTGTTGCTGTGTGGCCTTTCCCCCCAGGCTTACAATAGCTGTAGTTTATGAAATAGGTTGGGTTATGGTTTTAATTTCAAAACATAATATTGTGTTTTGAAACAATCCAGTTTTTTTCCCCTTAGACAATATTTTTAATGTGTGTTCTGATCTTTAACAGTAATATAGTAGACTCTCACATCTGATTGCTATGTAAGCCATAGCAATCTGAGTGGCAGTTGCCCTTTCATTCAGAGATTCAACTAAGAAAAGATATTATGAAGCAGTGCTATGATAAGTATCAGTTAACTAAGAAACACTGAGAAAACCAAAATCGTTATTGCTAAGTGGATGAGGTAAACTCCAGTTAACACCAAAAGTATATGAAGGTGTTTTATGCCATATAATGCCTGATATAACCTCAATGTATTATCTACCCTCACTGCTGAAGAAAATACTTCCACGGTTGTGTTAACAATACGAGAGAGCATGAGTATTCCTTGTCTTGGAAATGAGTTTGACAGAGCAACTTGATGGAATTACTGAGTGCAGATCAATGTTTGTTCTCTTCTTTCTTTGTTTCCTTTTCTGTCCAGGCCAGGAGAAAAAATTAGAAATACAAAATATTAGGTATTTGCAGGGACCAGTGGATAAAAACCTTAGGATCCCTGTTCTCTTCCTCATTATTATACACTTAGTGTACAGACTTGAACTCTGGTTTCTGCCGATTGCTTTCAATTCTTGAAATTAAATTGGTAGTGTACAGGACTATTTAGAGTTGTTAAATGTCTGAGAACTGGGTCAAAGTTTTTACAAGATGAATAGGGTGGAGAGTCCTGATTAGTCTTATGAATCATTGCTACATATCATCATGATTTAATATACCAACTTCTGCTCTTCTCTGCCCAGCCAAGCTCTACAGGAGAGCAGAAGACTAAACCCACCCAAAACAGTGTTCGTGAACTCAGAGGTCTTGGTCTCTCCCCAGATCTGGTAAGGTTTGCTGCATGGCTTTGAATTTTAAAATGCAGTACTGGCATGTTGCAACAACATTCTGATCTAAATAACGCTTAAGTTGAGAGCTCTTGTATATTGGTAATAAACAAGTAGAAGTAACAGAGTTATGTTTTTTTCCCCAAGTCACAGGGACTGCAGAAAACCAGCTTTTTTTAGAGGTTTGTTATATGAATGTCTGAGCACTTCTGTTTTGCTTCACAGCCTTCATGTTGCTGTTCTCTTAGATTGTTTGCAGGTGCTCCACTCCATTGGATACCTCAGTAAAAGAAAAGATTTCCATGTTCTGTCATGTTGAACCAGAACAGGTAAAGATTGCTGTCTGCACTTCCTTGCAATAAATATTCTAGCTGTTTGTCAAATGCTGAGTGGTTTTATCTGAGCGTAGCATTTTTGTGTTCTAGTCGTGTCTTTTGTTAGCTGCATAATTCATTTGCTGTTTTGTCTTACCTACATTCCTTACACATGTAACCATTACAAAAATAGTTCTTTTTATGCCAGCAGCCAGGTTTTCTTATAAGGTAGTTAGCACAGGCTTAGAGAATTCTATGGAATCCAAGGTATTTTCTGAATAGCTTGTTTTGGCCTTAGTTCTCCTTCTGCATTGCTTCTGTGCATACAGAAGAATTAAATTTTTCAGTATTTAGAAGCCAAACAGTAGTTGCCCAAAATTAGGTTTAAAGGATACATGAGTGTATTTCATACACTGCTCTTCTAATGATACTATTCTTCTGCCCAAGATTGCATGAGGAGAGATTGCAGAGAAAAGTAGAAATGGTATTTGAGAGAAGCATTGCTTCACTTGAATGTTATGTGACATGCAAATTTCTGTGTTAGCGTGATTCTTTTTATACTGAGACTACCCTGCATAGCATAGGCTGAGTTAGACCTTGGAAAAGAATCAAACTGTAGGCTAAACACTAGCACTTTGCCAATCCAGCTGGAGCTTGAAAAATGTTGTCTTTGTGAGAATGACTGAGTGTCAGTTCACAATCCCAGGCTCTGTCGAGTCATTTTTGTTAGTTTCCTACACAGCGAGATCAAATTGAGTCTTGAGGTTTCAAATATTACATTCAGAATTAGCTGGCAACAGTATCAATGTGTCAGCAGAACGGTATCTACCTCTTGTTGGCCAGGAATTGAAAGTAAGTTGGCGCTTTCCAGGAAGTTTAAAGCAATTTTATGTAATTGTGTCTCTGACTGCAGTTGCACTTGAATTGAGAATTAAATGCTGTTGACTACGAAGGAGGAAAATCTGCAGCCCAGGGGGTTTTACTGGTGCAGAGTTAACTCTGCTTCCATTTGAGAAAGGAGAAAGGAGGATTTAAAAATAGTTGTGCCAGTATATCTTTGATCCTTATAGTACAGTCTCATTCTTGATGGACAGGTGACAGTTGTCCAGAGCCATCTTTCCTTTCCTGCAGAAGCCCATTTTGGCGAACTGGAACCATTGACATAGATGTTCCTCATTGACCTAAAAATTCTTTACCCATAATTGTTTAATCCTAAATTTGATGAAGGACGCCCTGTAAAATTTATCAATGTATTGAGATCACAGATTCCCCTGGGCTTTAATCAAACTGGGAGCCCTGGTTAAGAATGACAGTGGCGGGGAATGGGGAAGCTGGGCTTGTGGGCAGTTTAGCTGTAGTTTCAACTGGGATTTACCAAAAGGGTTGGATCACAGAAGTCTCACACTTCAAGTGTTCTTTGAACTTTGCTATGTGCTCGCATAACTTGCACAGCAGCTGCCTTTCTCACCACTCCATTAGCGTGTTGTAACCATTCCCAAGGAGCTCCGGTGAGCAGTAATACCTGGGAGGTGTTGAAGGATAATCTTTCCAAGTATATGGAAGCTAGTATTAAACTTATTCTTATATTATTAACAGATGTTACTTCCTGGAAGTTTAGGTGGTCACATGGCTGTCTGCTAGAGATAGAAGCTTTCTGAATATCTGTCTAAAAATAATTGCACAGGTACTTAGATCTGTTTTAATGGCATTCGTATTTTATGAACAGGTCATCTGTGTTCATGATGTCTCTTCTATCTACCGGGTCCCTCTGTTGTTAGAGGAGCAGGGAGTTGTTGACTACTTCAGGCACAGGCTTGACCTCCCCATTGAGCGGCAGCCCCGGAGGATGCTCATGAAGTGGAAGGAAATGGCAGATAGGTGAGCTGTACCGCCAGGCCTTGCTCGAGCTGAGACTCCAGATCAGTTGCTCTTCTTGGTCAGTGGTTCTTAGGTGACAAGTGTTACTTCATATTCCTCAGGTGTTCTTATGTGCTCAAATTTTTTTCTTCTTATGTTTCTTTTTTAACTACAAAAACATACTTCCTTCCTAGATGTTTAATAACTGTTTGAAAAAAAATCTTCTTCAACTTGAGAATGCTGTAAGATAATGTTACCGAGTTCTTTATCTTGGGTTGGTAACATACTGTCTATGTCAAAACAAGTTTGAGGTAATTAAAAAGTGGATATTTCTGCCCTCCCTTTTTATACCGAAAGACCCAGTGATATTACAAAGTGTTGAAATCCTTTTGTAGGCGTATGTGTAGGAGTGATCAGGAATGTCAATAAAAATCTATCTTTGGAGTGTGCTTTCAAGCAAGTGAAACAACTATTTCGTAACTGCTCTGTCTGAGACTCCGAGGACATAGTGTTTTGTTTTTTTTTCCTTGTGGGGAACAGACTCCATGTTCATGGGGAAATTGTGAATTGAGTCTTTTCAGTTGGCATTCAGGCCCTTTCTGAAGCCTTAAATATGTTTGTCCTTATAAGAAATTAATTTTCTAGATGTTTCCCTTTATTTATATGCCCAACACAGGCCACCACTGCCAGTAGCATTTCCTTTTGATGAGGAAAGCCCTCAGTAACCAGCTCGGTTGAAGGTACTTAAAAATTCTGAAATAAACTTTAAACAGTCTCTTAACTGTAGCCAAGAGTGCTGTCAGGTGCTGGGGTTAGAAAGTGCAGGCAGTGGCAGCCACAGGACTCTGGAAGTCCTCTCTGTGTTTCTAGCTGCTGAAGTGAGCTCAGTCAGAAGCAGCGTGGGAAGATGCTGTACAGTATAAATATATGCAGAGTTGTGCTTTGATCCTCGCTCCTAATAGTTTACTGCAGCCTTTGAGTCTCATACAGCTTCCTGAAAATACAGTTTGGATCTACTCAAAATGGCTTTTCTGCATAAGGACAGATGAGTTAATTTATATGTGGTTTCTGCAGCTCTTCTTCTCTGTAACCTTTTTTTTCTTTCTTCTAATTATTATGAAAGGTCGTCGCCTCCAAAGTCATCATCTCTCTAGTTGGACAGACTTTCAAAAGCCCAACTGTTTATGTTAATTGAAAAACAGAATAGAATGTGATTCTTGCCCCCATTTCCTGTTAATGATGAAATAACCCTCGTGTTTTGTTTTTGTTTAGGTATGACCGTCTCCTTGAAACATGTTCCATTGCTCTTGTTGGCAAATACACCAAGTTTTCAGATTCCTACGCATCTGTCATTAAAGCACTGGAGCATTCTGCACTGGCCATCAACCACAAACTTGACATTAAGGTAGGGGAGTGTGTGTGGGTGTGTAGAAATTTCCCCCCTGTACTCCTTCCACTTACCATGCTACGCATCTTAATTAAGTTTTTCACAAACTTGTAGACAGTAAGGGCGAGTTGATTCAGCCAGTGAACTTTAGAATGGTCCTTGGATTACAGCCTCAAAACATCTGTTGTCAGGCTCAAAACAGCTTCAAAGCAAACCAGCCTTTCATCCTGTCAGATATACAAGGTGTCTGTGTAACTGATGGGAACTCTTTAGTGCTCAGTGTTGCATGCTGAATTGTGGGAGAGTGGTAGATACATTTGAAGAAGGCACTGTTTGCTTTAATTTCTCTGAGAGCTCTTGGAAGTGATCCTTTTTTTAGGGTTGTTGCTGTTATCCTTGTGGTACTCAAAGGTTTTATGATGCTTCTGCCTCAGGCTTTATTAAGGTTTTAATGCTGGTTTGGCTGCAAAGGTGCTGTTAAGCGTCTTGTTTGTAGCGAGGTGCTCTGAACAGGTGAAATATCTATCAGTTGTCAGAAATTTTATTTTCTCTTAAATACATTTTTAAAATGTCCAGTGGTTTCACAATGCCAGTGAGTCATGGCATTAGGTGCTTGGTTTATAACAGCATTATTCTACGTTTGGGTTACCTTTCAACTTACAAAATCAGTGGAGGAGAAAAGAAGAAAAACAAGACTGGTGAAGGGTAAACCCTGCACGTGCATCTCTGGGTACTTCCTGATGCAGCTGCATTTGTATGGTGCAGAAGGGGAACACGTTCTGTTAGCCCTGTGCATGGAGATCTTACCTTGGGTTAAAGAACTGCTTAGCAGTATTCCAAGTTTGGGGGTGGGAGGGGAGGAGGAAGAGAGAGACAAAAATGGTTGTTCCAAAGGGTTAGCAGACTGCCAGAACATTCACAAGTTGGGAGATACTGCAATACTGGAGATGAGAAACTGGAAAATTTGCAGGTTTTTCCCATATGTAGCATTGGTCATAACATCCTTTAATTACAACAGCCTGTGTTTTACTGTATCCTATTTGTTTTGCAGTCCCTCTTGAAGATTAAGTAATTTAATGATTACAGCCTCAGTGATTTAATGAGATAGTGATTTAATTTTTTTTCTTGCTGTGTAGTTGTTTCTTTCTGCATAGCCCTGTGTTCCCACCTCACTGTGCTCCAGTAAAACTTCACATTTAATGAGTTTGGATTTCATGGACTTCATGTACGTCACAGGAAAGCTGCAGAGAGGGAAAGAGAAAAAACATGGCTTCTGTTTGTGCATCTGTAGTATGATGGTGGGGGAAAGCAGTTTTTCTGACTAGCAGACAGGAAATCAGCCCAGAAAAAACTTAAGCAAGTATCCAGTAGGAAACAAATCCAGACCTATCCAGGAGGAATGAGGATATTCTCATTTCATGAGAATTAAGGAGACTCTGCACATTCGTGTGGCAGTATCTCATCATCCTTTTGTGGATTTCTTTCCAGTATATTGACTCTGCTGACTTGGAGCCAGATACTCTGCAGGAAGAACCTGTCCGATACCATGAAGCATGGCAGAAGCTGTGTGGTGCTGAGTAAGACTCTTGTACTCTGGCCATTTCTTTGGTGTATGTGTAATAAATTTGCTGCTACTGACAGTTGTGGAATTAAGAGCCTTGCTGGAGACTGTTCTCTTAGAGTGTGCCAACAGTGCCTGACGTTGCCTCAGATACCCCTCAATGGAATTTAGGATAAGATGTAAAATAGAGAGTTGTTAAACAAGTGAGAGAATTTGTGAAAGGTAGTAGTAAGGGGGATGATGGTGCAGATGGGGATGTGCACAGGCTTAGTGGGGAAACAGGGTGAGAGGAAATAAGGGGAAAGGATAGGTACTGGCAAAGGCTATTTAAAGCCAAAGAGAGAGGATGGAAGGTGTAAATATGGTATAAAGTTCTTTAGGCAGAAAGTGTGAGAAGGGAAAAAGTGTAAGGATGCAGAGGAGTGCCAAGAGTTAGCCCAGGAAACAAGAACAAGTGGGTGTGTTAGCCCTCAGGGAAGCAGGCTTTGGGTGGTACCAGGAGAATAAAGAACCTTCTGCAGAATTTGGTGTCCTTGTCCCTGCATCAGGAGAACCTGACACTGCAGCCAGTGGCTTCCTCAGCATGGGTCTGGCTAGGTGGCATGTTTGCAAACATGTTTGGTGCAGAGCATGAGGGCCATGCACTGTGAACCATTCTAGTACTGTGACCCGCATTGTATTTGGGATTTCTTGGGAAGGTAAAACGTGCTTTTTATGAAATGGTTCCCTGAAAACTCTTGTGAGATTTTATGTGGTGGCTCATGTGAAGTTACATGGAAACTGTGCGGCAGACAGGCCTTGCCACGTAGGGCGCTTTAAAGCCCTTTTCAGGAGTGAGGTCTTGCAAGTCCAAGATTTTGTGGGAGAAGGTGGTACGTGGTTGTGGGGAACCGTGCTGGTGAGCCCTATGTGAATGGAGTCTTTTCATCTTCGTGCAGCGGAGTTCTGGTTCCTGGTGGATTTGGTGTTCGAGGGACAGAAGGCAAAATTCAAGCTATTTCCTGGGCAAGAAAACAGAAAAAACCATTCTTAGGTGAGAAGCATGTTTCCAACTGGTCTGCAGCAAGAGCTTTACTGATTTTTGTTAGTATCTGGAATGTACAATTTTGAAGAGAATTGTCTGAGGAAGACAATGATCTACACTCATCTTTACTGGGTAACACAGCTGTCATCTGTAAGTTAGTGCTGAAGTGGTGGGAGTTGGCTGGTATATGATGACATCTCCATAATGAGGGGATCACAGTCTCAGAGGAAGCTTCAGAGGAGATTGTGGTGATCTTGGTATGAAGAAATATGTGGCTGCATTTAACTGAAATGGACACGGTGAGAGACTGGAAATGTTGTGTGAGCAGAGTGGCTGGGGAAGCGTGGTGTAAAACTTCTCAAAAGTACTTAGTGCAGAGTGAAGAGGCCGCTAAATCCAAGTTGGAGGTCTGTCTCATCCAGGTTTTGCTCTGGCTCAGGGCTGCTCTCTGAAGGTCTATTGCTTTGCGATACGGGCTCAGTGGCCCCTTACCCTGCTGTGATCTGTGTTCTGCCTTGCCTCCTGCAGGAGTTTGTTTGGGAATGCAGTTAGCGGTTGTGGAGTTCGCACGCAGTGTTCTTGGTTGGCAAGGTAATTGCACAAACCCCTTCCTGGGTTTTGGTCATTTCTTTGATTGCTTGAGTAATACTTATAATTTTTTAAATACTTGTAATTTTGGATTTTTCATTGATAGGTAGATTTTTTTTTTTCCTAGGCCTGTGAAATTCCCCATCTCCTTTGCTAATTCAAAAGAAAAAGAACAATTTCCTTATTCTATTCAAATAAAAATCAATGGAGTAAGACATAATGACAGAAAACATTCTGTTGCTTAGAGTGAGGTTCAGCTCCTGAAGAAAATACTTAAGTGGAGTTGTGCCTATGTGTGCTGCGCATCTTAAATTCCCATTATAGCCAGTAGGAATGAAGACCCAAAGGCAATTCAGCTGCCCAGGCAGTTGCACCTACTTCAGTGAGTTGAATTGCTTTCTGGGCTCCACTGCTTGAATTGACTCAGTCCCTGTTGTCAAAACTGCTTTTACAGAGTGCTAAGTTTAATTTCTCAGCCTGATTCCATATCTCACTAGTAGCGAAGGTAGCATAAAATGTGTTTCTCAGAGTAATTCTGCTCCCTTCCCGCTCTCTGGCTTTATTTAAAATACTCTAAGCTGTTGAACGTGTGCTTTTCCTGAGTGACCCTCAGTTTCCTCACTGGTTGCCCTCAGGCTGCAACCCCCAGGCAGCTTCAGAAATTGGGATCAAGCGAAGCTGGCAGGGCCCTGTTTGTGCTGCTGGGGCTGGGCTGGCAGCTCCCTGTGGGCAACAGCTCCACACAGGCCTGGTCGCCGCTTGCCAGAAGCGCGGGGATGTGCCTGGGGGAGGTCCTCTAAATGCTGTGTGATGGTGTAAGGGACTTAGTGTTTCTAACGGATGAACCTCACGTTGCAGATGCGAACTCGACAGAATTTGACCCCAAAACTGCTCATCCAGTGGTGAGTTTATGGTGACTTGCTTGTAATATCCTTGCTGTGCTAGACTTCTCTGCGCATACCTGGTGGTACAGTTGAGAGCTTGGATTATTATGTTTTGTGGCTTTTAAGTCTATCTTCCATCATTTGCTAATCTGAAAAAGAAAATCTCTTTGCCTAGTTAATGTGTGGCAGTTGCTGCTTCCTTGAAGATTGCAGTGCTTACTACAGGTGGAACACTAATATTTTTATATTTTCATTTGTAATCACTCTTTTTCATGAAGCAAGGTGTTTTCTAATAGGTAAAAGGTTCTTAAAGGGCAGTTCGAAAGCTAACTGATTTCACAGAGGAAATGTTAAAGATTTGGTGATATCCACATTCCACTGAATAACTGTTTAATTATGATCTCAGAAATTAACAAAGACTTGAATTCCTCGGAACATTTGTGGACAGACACAGCTCCATGTGCCTTGTTGAGGGTCCACTGTAATGATTGGCTTCTGCTATAATTTGAAGGGCTGCTCAAAAGGGAAAAAGTTTTCAAAAAAACCAGTGTATGAAGTTATTTATCAAAGTATAAGCGATTCTGATTTGGGGATTTTGTTTCTGTAAATTTGATTGTTTGTTTAACATTTAGTTCAGTAAATAGCACATTATTAGGGCTTGGCTTTGACTGAGACCATTTCCTATGCAAAAGCTTCCCAAATACCTGTGAACCTTCCATGTGTTCTGTACAGCCTTTCCTAGAATAACTCTGCTAACTAACCTAGGTTTTTTTGGGTCTACCTTGTCAAGCCAATGTTCCTTGGGGTGATTTGCTTGTTTTCTTTAAGGATGTTGTTTTTTCTCCCCCCTTGAATGTTTCAGAGTCTGCCCAGGACTGTTATTCCTCCCTCATTCTCACCTCCCTCTCTGAATGCATTCTGCAGGTCATAGACATGCCAGAACATAATCCTGGGCAAATGGGCGGGACCATGAGGCTTGGCAAGAGAAGAACACTCTTCCAAACGAAGAATTCAATCATGAGTAAGGCATTTCTTACCTCTTTTGGAAGTTTTTCCTGGGAATGCCATACATTTATGGTGGGTATGGGGAAGGGAGACCCGGGAATGTTAAAGAATCCTTAAATGGTCGATATTTGCAGACTTTGTTCTGGTAGTGAAATGGAGATCAATTAATTTGGTCCCCTTGAGAAGTGACGGATTCTGATGGATGCTCTTCATATGAACTTGTTAAAACTTGCCAAACATCACACGAACTGTTTGGCGTTTGCTCTAAGAAGTGTCTTTCTTTTGGTGCAGGGAAGCTGTATGGAGATCATGATTTCTTGGAGGAGAGACATAGACACAGATTTGAGGTAAAAATGCTATTGTAGGTATTGAGCTTTTCTGTGTAATCCAAACACAAGAGATCATGGGTTTTCTTGCTTCTGGTCTTCTAGGTCAATCCAGAATTGAAAAAGTGTTTTGAAGAGCAAGGTTTGAAGTTTGTAGGCCAGGATGAGGAGGGAGAGCGAATGGAAGTGGTTGAGTTGGAAGGTGAGTACTTAAGCAATTAGCTGTGTAGGTATTTACAAAGGAAAGTGTTCAGAGGGTAATTGAGGAGGTTTTTGTGTCACCAGTCCAGGCTCTCTCAAAATTACACTAAAGAATCCCATGTGGATTAGGGCAGGATAGAAAGAACATTTAGGGCAGGATAGAAACAACACTTCTTCCCCATCAGACTTCGGCGTGATCAGTGCTTTCAGCTGCAGTTGAGCTGCAGGCTTCAGAGAATTGTCACTAATATTTTCTATTTCTTTCTCTTAGAGCATCCTTTCTTTGTTGGTGTTCAGTATCACCCTGAATTCCTCTCAAGACCAATTAAGCCATCCCCCCCGTACTTTGGCCTCCTCTTGGCATCTGCAGGAAGACTCACACATTATCTACAAAAGGGCTGCAGGCTCTCGCCCAGGTAGGTTGAAGGAAAACACCAGTCAGACCTTTCACAGGGCAGTGCTTTTTCCTACAGGATAAACTGGAGAATCCTCTTGGCAGAGAGTTACTGCGAGGTAACTAGGGGGTATTTGCAGCACCTCTTCTTTCCACTCTTTCTTTGAAACCTCTTGTCTTGCATGTTAAGATTGAGTGTGGTGATAGAGCTGTCCTGCCGGGAGGTCCCAGCATCGGGGAGCGTAACTGCAGCTTTGTGCTGACACTTAGACATGTTGGGGGAGCTGCAGCTGGGCCTGCTCTTCTGGGTGATTGGAGACCTCCTCGGGTTTTCCCCATGATCCTTGTACAAGTCCTAGGTACTGGCTGGTCCTTAAGAAACTTGTTCCTGTTGCTAGTTTAAAGGATGGGCCCTGGTGGTTGCAGCTTCATTTTTTTTTCCTGGATTAAACTTTCTTTTGTCTCAGTTTGCAAACAAAGTTAAGTTCTGGGTAGACTTAATGGCACATTTACTTCCTTCTGCTGCTCCCGAATGCCCTGCAGTTCTGCTCAGCAGGCGTGGCAACATGCAACAAATAAACATCTCTTTGGTGGTGACCCATTTTCCTCCTTACAGAAGAGAACACAGAGGATTTGCTTGTGTAGCTGGAGTGCTAACATGAACTAAACAAAAAACCCCAAACAAAATGCAGAACAGAAATAGCACTAAATGTATTAAACTAAATCAATGCAAAAAGGAAAGTATTGGCCTTTCTGGGTCAAGCTGCGATGCAGCTACACCACAGGAATTCCTGTGTTGCTGTCTGGACAGCGGCTGTCAGTTGTGCTCTGACTGATCTGCTCTGAGGGGAGTTTCTGTGTGAAGATGCCTCCTGTCAATGCTGCCAAGGGCTGAGGGATGTTTTAATTTCCTGCTTTTGTACATTTGAGTTTGAAATGGCTTTTCATGGCAGAGGAGCTGAAGTTTCCTCTGTACTGCAGAATCCTAAGTTAGTATTATCTGCTGTTAGAGTCTTTTGTGATTGTGGTTACGAATTGTCTCATGGTTTAGCATATAATCTAAAAATACTGGTGGCAGTTATAGGCCAGCCTCTACTCCCAGTTATTCCTGTGCCCTTGTAACTTTCACCACCTTTTCAGACAAGTCTCATCGTTGCACCCCCATGGGGTTTAGAGGTGACACCAAATTGAGGGGAACAGACTACATGCTTGAGGATAGGATCGCTGTTTGGGGGGACCTGGGCTGAAGGAGTGGGCCCACAGGAGCCTGATGAGGTTTAACACCGGCCGGGGGCTGAGTAGCTGGGGAACAGCTCTGCTGGTGGGGTCTCAGGGAACAGCAAACTGAGCAGCAGCAGCGTGTGCTGGCAGCGAAGGAAGGAGGAGCAGTGTCCTGGGCTGCTAGCAGAGCCAGCAGGTGGAGAAAAGTGACTCTCTCTCTTTACTTGGCATTTGTTAGACTACATCTAGAATATTCTGTGTGGTTTAGGGTCACCCAGTACAAGTAAAAAAATCAATAAATTGGAGAGAGTTTAGTGGAGGGCTACTAGACACCCAGGAGACTGGAATAGTTGCCCAGTGAGGAGAGGCCAAAGGAGCTGGGCTTGTGGAGCCTGGAGAAGGGAAGGCTTTATGGGGCACCTGTCAGCACCTACAGAAAGGTTAGCAAGAACATGAAAACAGGATCTTTACAGAAGTGCGTGGTGGGAGGAGGAAACACAATGGATATAAATTGAAATAAGGGAGGTTCTGATGGGATATAAGGAAAATCTTTTTCCTTATTGGATCAGTCACGCACTGGGGCAAGTTACCCAGAAGAGCTGCACAGTCTCTGTCCCTGGAGGATTTCAGAGTGTGACTGGATAAAGCCCTGGGCAGCCATGTCTGGTCTGATGGCTGTCCCTGTGGTGGGGCTATCCTGGGCTCCCTTCCCATCAGAATTATTCTGTGAATCTGAAAAAAGCTGTTTAATGGGTTAAAGGCAACCAGCTGTTACTGGGAAGCTGAAACAGAATGGGTTATGGGTGGCTAACCATTCTCCTATTTCCTGGTTAATGAATTTCATTTAGAATAACTTTGCATTATAAAATGCCTATTATGTCTATAATCACTTTCATTCACAAACCTTAAAATTGATGATGACTCAGTCCTATTTCCAAAGGGACAGCTATTCTAGGAATTCTCTGTGCTCTGCTTTTTAGCCTCAGCTGGCAGTGCTTACTACCAAACCCTGCTAATTCCTCATGCAAATCTAGGTCTGTAAAGCTCAGTAAAACAAAATCTTTCTGAATTCTGCAGGGACACGTACAGCGACAGAAGTGGCAGCAGCTCACCTGACTTGGAGATAACAGAGCTGAAGTTTCCATCAGTAAATCATGACTGATTCCTGGTAACTCCTAATAACCTCAACCTCTTTCCTTATGGAAAAAAATTCCTTGCCCGGTCTTCCCTCCTGGCATCTGAATGTTTCGCATCTGTTGGTAGAAAACTGGCACCTCATGAAAAGTCCTGGTGCTCACACACGTGTTCCAGCTGTGCTGAGGGATGTGTAATGTGTCGTGTCTGTGTAACAGATGTGGGTGGGCATTTCCTTAGCAAATGGACACATAATAAAGTATAAAAATACATGTGGGAGCGTGAGATGAAATTCAACTGAAGAAAGAGCACAAATATAGCACACATTCCTGGAAACAGAGGCAAAGCTGAGCAAGGGGGTACTGGATTTATAAAGTTTAGTGTTTTGGGAGCATTCTCTCACCTTTGCCAAAGAAGGTTTTTGAAATAGCCATTCTCCCCATCCCTTGAAACAGCAGGTTTCTTTGCCAAACCAGTGGGCTTGAGCTCTGAATTGCAGCAGCTACTGTGCAGGTGTTGTGTGGATGTGAAAATTGGATGTGTATGATCCACTCTTGGCGGGGGGGCACTAAGCCCTCGTGTTCAAACTCCACCAGCAAAAAAAGTCGACTTAATTTTTAAATGAGTTCTCTCTTTGTGCAGTGAGTATGGCCATAGCATGTTTTCCCACTGCTCTGGCTGGTTTTGTGTGGTGGTTTTGGAGAAGCTGAGTAGCATTTGAGTACACGTGTGTCAAGTGAGAGCGGGGATTTATTGCAGGGGGGCAGGGATATCTGACTCTTCCTTCCTTCCCCTTTCCTTCATGTCACAGACACTTCCAAAATTAACTGCAGGGTGAAAATGAGGGTTAGCCCAAGTCTAGCACAGAAGTATTTGCTCATCCCTGGCCACAGGACTGAGTCTCTGGGTTGCTGAAGGCAGCTGGGATCGGTGGCTGTTGGGTTGTTCCAGAGCTGGTACAGGAGCAAGCTAAAAGCTGTAAAACCTTCTCTGTAAATTTTTATCCTCCTGAAGATACCCTGAATCTTTGGCTCGCTGACAGTATCCAGTGTGCTCCCTAATGTGGCCGGTCTGGGTGCTGTGTTGATACCTGAGGGCTTGGAGGCTGTCCCAAAAGGAAACTGTAGGGAAAGTGACATGCGTGAGGTGTGACCCCCCTCCAGCTGACCTGGCCTGGTGTCCCCTCCAGCCGACCTGGCCTGGTGTCCCCTCCAGCTGACCTGACCTGGTGCCTGTCTCAGCCCAGCTCTCTATTAATAGCTGCCACCTAACGAAGATTTTCCTTTGGTCCCAGCCATGGGCAGGGCTGGGAAGGGCATGAAGTTAATTCTCAGCTTAACAGCACCCATTCCCTGGCATTTATTTAATTATCCACGTCTAGGATGAGCTTGCTCTCTCAGGGGTGGTCTTAATGTTGCCAAAGCTCCCCTATAAAACTAATCGACATCTTTTACCCCAGTGGAGGAGTGTTGGCAGGTCCCCTGTGTTATGGTGACCTATGTAAGGTCACACGTGGCTGTGCTGGTCCTGTTGCTCTTCACTGTCAGTAATTCCTGCTCCTTTTCTTTCTCTCTTTCTCCAGATGTGTCTTCGCTGAAGAGAAGAATCTTCATTAGATTTTTCCAGGCGCTCGTATGGCAATAGCTTGAACATTGTCAGCTTTGGGCTTTCTTAAGTTATGGTTTTATAATTTTTGTTATGAAACCATGTCCCTTTATTTTCTCAGCTCTTCTGTCCTTTGTTTATTTTCTGTGTAGTTTCTGTTTATTTTGGAGGGAGAGCTCATCACAGGACATGCACCTCTAGACTTTTTTCACTTTAGCACCATCTTGGAGATAAAAAGCAAATGAGGGGCTGGGGGTTTGATGTGCTGGGGAGAACCCAGTTGCACGTTCCCTTCCTACGGCTTGGGAACGCTGCCTTGAGTTTGGATCTTGGGCACTGGCAGTTGAGTTGATTTCTCCTCCTGTTCTGCTCCCTCAGCAGCCTTTATTCCTTACTGGTGAAACGGGGTGGGTGACAACTAGATTTTGGGGGCTCGCTCGGTTGTTGAGCAGTGCTGTGCTGCAGAGGATGGGCCTCTGCAGATTTATGCAGTTGGTTTTTGTTTTTTTTTTTTTTTTGAGGGGGTGGAGGAGAATGTTTTGTTTGTTTTTTTTTCAGTAGTACTTAAAAATGTTTGGCACTGGAGGTCTTGGTGCCTTCATGGACAGCAATGAACTTTGAACCAGGGAAATCTTCCTGGAATAGAGTTAATCTGGAACAGGATCAGCTCTAAGGGGTCGTCGCCGCATGGATGTGATGAGCTGGGATCATGTGGGGAAAAAACCCGAACAAAACCGAAGCAGAACTGTCAGGAGTCACCTCACCCGAGGTGTGACTGTAACCTCCAGCCCTCTCCCTGCCCGTCTTCGCTGGTGCCGTGCCCTGGGCTGGGAAATCTCAGCTCCTTGCATCCCGGGGAGGGACAGAGCAGGGAGTGACCCGCTCTCGGGTGCTGCCTTTAACTGCTCCCGGGGGATCTGCCTTGGGCTGAGCAGTTTGTGGTGCTTTTTCCTGTCGGTTGGAAGCGGAACCTCCCCTGTCCTTTTCCTGTCCAGCAGAGCCGCGTGTCCCACTCCGGTGCGGTACCCGGTGCTGTCTCCCGGGAAGTGGGGTGTCCTGCTCTGCCTGCGGCGTTCCCCTGTCTCCTCGGGTGAGTGTGGATCTGTGCTGTCCTGCCGTGGTGAGCTCAGCTCTCCAGTCCTGCCCTGGGAAATACACTCACCTTTTGTTGTTTTCTTTTTTTTTTTTTTTGC
>JAHREE010000561.1:870414-886367 GCA_033628505.1 Tringa tobata
TTTTTGTGGTTGGACTCAATGATCTCAAAGGTCCCTTCCAACCATGAAGATTCTGTGAAATGAATGACACCTCCAGAAATGGGAGAGGGACAGGCAGCCAGGAGGGAACAATCACCAGCCCCCAGAGTCACCAGCAGCAGGAGAGGAGGCGCGGGGCAGAGGACACCATCCGGAACCCACTCACCCTCGGTAACTCTCATTGGAGTGAGGAGGAAGCAGGTAATTCTGAGGTAGATTTTCTTACACAAACTGCTTGTTTTAAACAAGGCTTCACTTGGAGCGTTGCAGGAAAACACGCCATGATTAGTGGCAGAGAGGCAGGGAGCAGATAATTAAAGTTTAATTAAACAAATAGTGCTGTAGATTCAAGAGGGTCGTTTTACTGGTAAAACATGGGAGTTTGGCCACAAGCATAAATCTGATTTGCACAACTACTGAACACCCACCGCTTCCAACAAATGACAGGCTTTGAAAAGCAGGTCCCCACTGTGCTGGAACGGCAGCTTTTTAGCAAAAAGCTACATAAACGCCTCTGGATGCAAGAGGAAAGACAATGTAAGAAGTGAGATTCCCGCTTCATCTTTCTGACTTCTTGCCAAAGGCACGGTGAATAAAGACTTCCCACTGCTACTCCCTGCCTCCAATTCAGCAAACTGGAAACCGCTCCGGTACTGGTGTCTGTCACACTGCTGAAATCAGAACACGCTCTGCTGGGGGAGTTCACCTCCATGAGAAGATGTACCTCCTTGCTCGAGAAATACTCAATATCTGAGTACTGAGTATACAAGCTTGGGGAAGTGTGGCTGGAGCTGCCTGGAAGAAAGGGACCTGGGGGTTCTCATTGACAAGCGGCTGAATATGAGCCGGCAGTGTGCCCAGGTGGCCAAGAAAGCCAACGGCATTCTGGCTTGTATCAGAAATAGTGTGACCAGCAGAAGTAGGGAGGTGATTGTGGCCCTGTACTCAGCACTGGTGAGGCCACACCTGGAGTGTTGTGTCCAGTTTTGGGCACCTCAATACAAGAGAGATCTGGAGGTGCTGGAGCGAGTGCAGAGGAGGGCAATGAAACTGGTGAAGGGGCTGGAGAACAAATCATATGAGGAGAGGCTGAAGGAGCTGGGACTGTTTAGTATGAGGAAGAGGAGGCTGAGGGGAGACCTCATCACTCTCTACAACTACTTGAAAGGACACTGTAGAGAGGTTGCTGCTGGTCTCTTCTCACAGGTAATTAATGACAGAAGGAGAGGGAATGGCTTCAAGCCCCAACAGGGTAGGTTTAGACTAAACATTAGGAAAGAATTCTTCACGGAAAGAGTGGTCGGGCATTGGAATAGGCTGCCCAGGGAGGGGGTTGAGTCACCATCCCTGGATGCGTTTAAGAGACAATTAGATGTGGTGCTGAGGGATATGGTGTAGGGGAGGACTTTGTAGAGTAGGGTAGATGGTTGGACTCGATGATCCCAAGGGTCTCTTCCAACCTAGATGATTCTATGATTTCAGGCTCATATTCTTAAAATACACCCTCTGAAAGGGAAATACTCCTGCTTGTACTTAACTTTCGTGGTGGAGGTGGATGAACAGACTTTTGGCTGCGGGATAAAAATGAATTTCTAGACGGAGTTTGGAACTGCACCTCATTTCTCCCTGCCCTGGACACCCCTGATGGACCAAGAACAGAAGAAGCCCAAGTTGCCCGTAGGAAGCTGCCGCAGCAGCAGGACCAGCCCTTCACCTGAAGGTTTCTCCCCACTTGTCTCTGCTTCTGCAGGAAACGCTGGGGTTCTCTGGGCAGCCAGATGTCCTGTCCCATCCAAAGGCCAAGAGATAATTGAACAGACTTTGAAGTAGACTAAGAATCCGTCTTGTAGACAACCTAACACAGGTTTCTCCTTGGAATCACCCATCACACAAGCTTCCTCTCTCCACTGACCATACAGAGTGTACGACACTCGCCACCAAACCAAGGCACCTCAATCTTCAGAGCCCACCACTGCGCTTCAAGAACAGCCCAAACACTGCCTGGTGCTGCTGGCAGAGGTTGATGTATTAGAGGAGAACATCAAGGAGACAAGTAAGGACACGTCCTTAGAGGTGAGAAAAAGACTGAGCCTCAGGGAACAGTTTTTGACTTGTCAACATGCTGGAATGGATGAGACAGCCCCCAACGTCACCTTCTTCTTCAGGTATGTGACAAACCAACAGTTGAATCAATGGAGATACTGAGGCCTCAAAAACTGTCCATCACAGGGTGCAAGTTCAGCTCAGCTGAGGTCAGACACAGGGTCAACGATGGATGGATTGAAATCACACCCTGGCACGTGGGAACCTGAGCACCCTCACGTCTGGGCTCAACAGCCCAAGCCCAGCAAACCCGGCAAGAAACAGGGAAACGGTGATTCCAAAGGGACAGGGACAGAGCACAGAGACACTCAACAACGAGCCCGGCCAAGAGTCTCCAGTAATTTTTCAGGGATGTATTACAAAGAATTGAGACAAACGCCTTGGCAGATTTCCCCATCAATTAATTAAAAGGCTTCAGTGAAGCTGAATCTCCAGGCTGCCCGATGGAGCGTTTGCAGTTGAAAACAAAAGGGAAGGTGGAAGTGTATTTATTGAGAACTCGGGCTCAGGTACTCCTCCAGCTACTGGGATCCCTAAAAATCTTCCACATGCACAGGAAAGGGACACCTATGGTCCACCTAGCAAAGAGGACATTTCTGCAGTTGCCCTGAGGAGGTGGCACAGCAGACCTGCAGCAGCGTTACCCAACAGGCACTGCAGGAACAGCAGCGCTGTGGGACGGGATTTGATCTGGTGGAGCACATACCAGTAAGACCCTCTCTGCTATTTGGGGAGGACTGCGAGATCCAGATGGGACCCTGGGAAAGGGCAGCAGGTTCCTGGCCATACAGCTGGACACCAGCATCTGGACCATCCACTGCAGCAAACCACCACGGAAACACTCCGGGGAAGATTGACTGCAGCATCTGGGCGGTTTTATGACCATTAATACCATGCATAGCAATTAAATCCCAGATTATGTGGTATTAGATGATGACTATCAGGGTTAGAAGGAATTCTCCCTGCGTTCCACGTGCCTTACGCAACTGCTTGGGGAACCTGCCTCAGCAGAGAGGGGTTTCTCCACTTCTCTGAAACGCCAAGCGCCAACCCACGCAGAGACAAAGCAAAGCAGAGCTTCCCAAACCCCCGGCTCAGCTCGGCAAATCTCATCCTGCTGTATCCATTCCCAGTCACTATCAACAGCCAGCTTTGGGAAGAGACGCTGTGCTCACCTTCCAAAGGGTGACGGTCATTCTTTGGTAACTTGGGGGAGAGAGGAGCACTGTATGGAGGGGAATCTTGGGAATATCGCTTTGTACCCCGGCCTGGTCCCTGCAGAGTGCCGTCTAACGAACTGCTTCTGTCTAGGAAAAGAGAACAAGCCCTATTTAGGAGCGGAGACTTTCTGGGAAATTCAGTCTTGCTGGAATCACTTGAGAGCCAGGTGCATCGCTTGGGAACAGCCTGTTAGAGCTGCCACCCAGCACATCCATCAGAGCTTAACATTTTATATTTTGCTTTGCCAGTTTCATCAGAGAAAAAAGGGTGGCAAGAAACCTAACAAAGAATCTCAGCCACGTTTTGCCAGATTTCACCCCCAATGTCACCTCTTATTGATTTAATTCCGTTTCTCCTCATTCTACCCCTTGGCTCATCCCGCACGATTCCTGCTCCTCCCCACTCTTCCCCTTTCAGACGCACGTAACCCTTGGAAAATTTGCCAACAGCCCTCGGACGATTTTGCCATCCACAGGGCTTCATTAAATCATCCTCAAATTTTCAGTCTTTCCCCAAATGGACCTCGCAGGCGCCCCGGCTGTCGCTGCTCTTCTCCCAGTGCCCCCCTGGGCCAGGGCTCTCCGTGCTGCAGGTGTCAGATGGGACATTGGGCTGCAAGAAGTCTCCTCGCGATGGCTGAAGCTGCAGACAGGGTGTGGGTGGGTGGATGAACACAGGGAATGGAAGAGCCGACGGGGATGGGAACAGCAACTGGGCAAGGGATACGGTGGGTGAGGACCATGTCGTGCCTGGACAAGGCATGGTCAATGAGAAGCAATGAAGAGGTGACCCACCAGCCCCTGTGGATCACCAGTGCTCCTGGGTGGCTCCGCCAGCTGCCCCGAGAGTGGGGCACACGTGTGAGCCTGCAGTGTTTGGGGAGTGTGGGGAGAGGGTGAAATGCTGGTGGACAGACACCGGGAGGGGACACGGGGAGCAGCCCCAGCACTGGTGCAGGGCAAGGACGGGAGCTGGAGGGGACAGAGATATGGCAGGGAGGGACCGGGAGCGGACACCGGGGGAGATGCATCACGCCAAACAGAGGAACGAAGGTACAGGTGGGTGGGAAGCATCAGTCACAATTTAGTTGACAAAAGAGAAACACAAAGGTAGAGAAAAATATCTGTTCTACCACCATCCTTTGGGGAAATCACAGATCAGCTGCTTACACTGAGGCCCTGGGACTCCATAGGAGTACGATCAGAAATCACTGTAACATCATTAGAAAGACAAATACTGCCTGCAGGACAAGTTCCTGTGAGAAACATTCATCGCCCAGACAGAGATGGGAAACAAAGGCTCTTAGAAATGTCTCTGGATATCTCTAAATGTAAAAACTGCACGACCTTCTTCACCAAACAGCCACAGAACCACAACAGAAGCTTTTACCAGATTTTGTTTTGGGTTGGTTTTAGAAGCAACGCAAACACAGATGGTCAGGTTGCAGAAGACAGCCCAGGTGACCAGGAGCAGGTCAGTGTAAATTAATGGAAGGATAAACCACAAGTAGGTCTGTAGTTGGGGGTCTCTGATTTTAAAGGACAAATTTTAAGAAAGTAAAGCAATGGAGTAATGCACAGAGCTGCACTCAGCTGTCACGATGTGGAACATCAGGAAAAAAAGAGAGTACCTTCAGTTTCAAAGATGCCATAAAACATCATGAATGTATATTATCAGCAAGGAAATGATCTGGAAGGAAAGGCCCCCAAATCTAAATAAATGGAGAAATGTTCACTTTGAGGAGGGTGCTGAGAACAAGCAGATCATTTGCTGGAGCTGAGAAGGACCTGCTCAGCCTGGAGCTGTCCCCTCACAGGAGGGTGGCTACAGGGACAAAGTGAACTATTTAAACTCATTCTGCCTTTTGAGACGGTGCAAAGGAACAGACGTGACTGTGCTTTCAGCTGTAACAAGTGCGTGGGAACGGAGCGAGAGGATGCCACGCAGAGACATAACGACTGAGAAAAAAGAAGAAAGGTTGTCCTTGCCTTCACACGATGGGAAAGCTTTGATGGGAAACCCAATTTCACCTCTCCTAACCTGGGGGGTTGGTGGGGAGGAAGAGGAGCACATCTGTTTGTGCTGTGGTCGTCCCAAGACAGGACGATGGGCACCGTTACAGTCAGGGAGAGTCTGCTCTGCTCATCTCAGGTCAAAGTCAAGGCCAAGGCCAAGGCCCCCACTTCAGGCTCCTGTAACTCCCCGTGACGGCGCTGGTGCCAGCTCCCACGCAGAGCTCAGGTGTCAATGGCTCTGTGACACCCACCTGCCTTCAGTCAAATCCCACCTTCACTGCCAGTTGCAGCCACGCTGGGCGTACTCAAGTGGGGAGGTGAGGGTGCAGAGGAAGCCAAAACCTAACTTAGGAGAGAAGGCACACGTGGAACCCCGGGTCTGCTGCAGCAAATCCTAACAGACCTCGGCAACGCGCTGCTCGGAGTGACTGGGAAGGGCAAAAAAGAAGGGCAAAAATTATTTTGGCAATGAAATGCTCATGTCTGACCTCAGCAGTACCACAAGGCTTGCAGGAGGTTCCAGAGGAAAGGGTGAGTAAAACACTGGAGTTACACAGGGCACACGCTGCCGGACGTGTCCATTGGAGGGGACTAACCCAACGGCTTCCCTACCACGGGAAACAACCCACCTCTCAGAGAAAGGAGGAGCAGTCAGTCTCATCTACCTAGAGTTCTGGAAGGCATATGATATGGAGAACAGGAGGATTATCAGAAGCTTCATTATAGGCACAAACACCTGATTTGAGGGGAAAAGCAGTCAGCAGAGCACTGCGGAGGCTGGAGAGCAGTTGCTAACTAATTTTCTTGAGGGACATTCTCAAGCCCAGTGTCATTTAATATATTTATTAATAACTTTGCACAAATTTTAGAGATTCACTGATGAAGTCTGTTGAAGTCTTCCTGGGTCAGCCCAGATAAAGCAGAAAAAATACATATCGAATAGAATACCAGAAGGGAGGTAAATTGGGCAGCAAAATGCAGATTTGCACTTGAAACCTCGTCCCATGAGCTGGGAACGTGCAGTTGACAATAACAGAAGAGAGGAACGGGGTATGTCACCAGGACGGGTTGATCATCACCTGCTACAAAGACACAGTGGCTTCCAGAGGCATTTCTTGTGTACATGGTGGTACACAAGATCCCCGTGAGCTCTGCCCCAGAGTGCTGGGTGGCACCCTGGTCACCTCAAACCGACCCTAGATGAGGAGAGCAGAGAGCCCTTCTCACCACAGAAGCCAAAAGGCGAGCTGCCCTGAAGGATACGACCGCTCTCTGACTACTTCCAGACGAAGGAGAACTAAAGTTAAGTGAAAAGACAATGTAAAGACAAGGACACGCAGATACCAAGTTGCCCAAGAATAAATCCGGGCTAGAAACTACAACATAGTTCCTAAAACGTTCAGCAAAACAACCTGGAGCAGCCTCCAGGGGAAAAGCAAAACCTCCAGCTCCAGAGTTCACAAAAGTAACACCGTGTGCTGTGGCGCCCGTAGTAACAGGACCCAAGGCTCAGGGGTCCCGATGGTCCCTCCAGGCCCATGTCCTCAGATGGCTCCAGATAAGATCTGCCTCTTCACAACGTTTCACAGCCCAGCCATGTTCCTATTAACAGCCATCAATTTCTTGCAAATCTGCTGTTTCCTAGTGCACAACTCGATCTTTTTCCCTGACTTCCACTATTATGCCTTACTTGGCAAGACAGAACGCCAGGGTGCAGCTGACCGAAGGGCCCTGCAGACCCTCCTTCTTCTGCCCCCAGCACACGCACGGATTCTCCGCCGCGTCCACAGTGAGCCTCCCGCAAAGCAAGTCTGTTCTGGGAACTGAGACCAGCTCCCAGTGCTAACCAGTGACCGTTTCCTGGAAGAACCATCCCCATTTAGAGCACGAGCACCAGCACCGATGAGTACCAAGGCAGGACGCACAGAGCTGAAGGCGAGACCACGGCAGCCTTGACGCTCTGGGTGATTTAAGCCACTGAACAACAGCATCCTCGTTCCTCCATGACCAGCCCTACCCTCTCAAAATCGCCAGGATGGCTTCTTTGTGTTCAGCAGAAGGCACTGTAACGTGTAGATAACAATGTTTATCATCTTCTTTCAGGTGCTTGAGAAAAACGTTAGATGATCAGATGTCCCACAATCCCAAAGACACCAGTATGAACCACAGGACTAGGTGTGAGCACTTCTCTGGACTGTGCTTAATCTTTCTTTAATCCCTGCAAACACTCTAACAAAGAGTTCCGGACGCACAGGTCTCAGCATTGTGTCATATGGGGTGCTCTGCCTCAGTTTCCCTGAATTCTGGCTCGTCCTTTTCCACGCTGCCAGGCAGCCCAGCTCTCAGCACAGTCACCATCTCATGGTGGGCAGAAACCATGTGTGTGAGCTACAGGCCCCTCTCCACCCTGGACATACCATGCCCAGACCCTCTTGCTCCTTCTCCCATTCTGGTTTTGCTCCATCTCCTGACCACAGGGTACTTCAACACTGAAACATGGGGATTTGTTCCAACTGGGGGATCCCTCAAGGGGCACCCTCTAGTCCCAGTAACGAGACACGCTGTTCCTGTATCTGCCACAGTAGCCAACCCCCTTCCTACAGCTCCTCTTCCCACAGCCCAGCCCAGCTCCTGCTCCTGGCTTTGACAGCCCCAGCCATGGAGGGAGCAGGGAACCGTCACTCCAACATCCTCACACTCTCTTCATTGTCACTCACGTTTTACCCTGAGCACGGGGGCTTTGCGAGACGCCACAGAGCACCCTGACATGGGGCTGCTGCCCCTAAGCTTTATGCCGAGCAACTTTTCCTTTAACAGCTCTTCTTAAGTGCTTACGTTTTTACATTAGAAACTCTCACTTTTCTCCTCAGAGCTGTCATTACCCAAAGGATTAGCTCTGGAAAGACCTCAAACTTGCTGACTCGGGGGGCAGAAAGGTAGAGGAGGAAGCGTGACAGGAGAGCAGATGGGCACCAGACTCTTGCCAATGACCCAAGAAGGGGTGCAGGCAGCTCTCATCCCCCTCACCACTGCCATTCTCCCAGTAGCAGCTCCCCCGGCACCCCACAGCCGGGGAGGAGGCAGCTTTCACCCCCGGGGGCTGTTTCCAGCGCACAGCTCGGTGGGGAAACTGTTGGTCCCCTTTCTTTTCCACCGCTCTCGCTTACGAGCAATTTTGCAGCCCGACGATTTGCATCGTGGCATGAACTATCTTGTCGGGGCCGTTGCTTCAGCGCGGCGGAGCGTTAGCCATGCCAAGAAAAACAAAGCCACCTCTGCTCAGCCGCGTCATCCCGGAACGGGCCAAGCTCTCAGCCAGGGCTGGCCGTGCTGGCTGCTGGAAAAAGCTCTGCTAGGGTTTAATTCCATTTCTAATTACAGTTTACCTGCTACATGTTATCACTCTTCTATTTCTCACGCGGAGTCTTTCCCCTCAATTCCTAACTGGATGAAGTCACTATACCCAGATTACAGGAGGCGGGAAGGACTGGGGGACAAGGAGAGGAGGGAGGACGAGGAGACAGCACGGATGAGCGTAAACCTACAGGCAGAGATGGAAATCAGACCGACAGGCAGAAAATACAGCAACTGGAACCCTGTGCAAAAAGAGCCCTGCGGGCACGTGCGTGACACTGGGTGTGATGCCACAAAGCCTGCAGAGAGGGCTCTGCCCACACAACCTGCCTCCCAGACAGAGATCACACCTGGGTTAGGGCACGGAGCACCGGGGGTCCCTACAGCGCCGCCCCCCCCCCAGCTCCTACCTGGTAGATACCTGTCGTGGTCGTACTCGTGTGAGCGCTGCATGTGGCTGTTCTGAGTGAAAGGCTGGTTCCCAAAGAGGTTGTCACTGCGGAGATTGTGGCAGAGCTTCTCCAGGAAGCGGAGGACGTAGGTGATACTGTTTACTGCTGGCAGGTTCAGAGTGTGCTGTTCCCGATCAAACACAGCTGGAGACAGAAACAAACAGAGCCCAACACGTAAACCCCCAGCAAAGGCAGGAGACTACGCCCAGGGCTGCACAGCAGCTCCTGTATCTCAGCATCACCGCTCCAGACCAGAACGAACAAAAGCCACCGCCTTCCGCTGGCGGAGCCGGCGAGCTCCTTGCCCGGGACAGGCTGGGACCAGCCCGCTCTCCCAGCGCCAGGGACGGGGCCGCGGCGCCCCGGGAGCTGCCTTCGAGGGAACGGGAAGGCGTTCAAGGAAGGGCTGGACTCCCAGCATCTGGGGGAAACACGAGCTTAAGAGGCAAAATTAAAACCTGGGGTATTTCTCCTCTTTCCAGCAGGAGTTCTGCAAATCCCACCCGTTTGGCCTCCTCCCGGGAGCTCGGGCAGCGCCGCAGGGGGGGCATAACGCTGCCCAGGTGGACAAGGGGGCCACTCGGTGCCTTCTCCAGCAGCTCTGCCTGGAGGCCACGCCAGTGCTCTGCTTTGAGTCAGCCACGAGCTGCTGCTTCACTGACACGGATGTTTGGCAAGAGAGAGAAGACAGAAGTCTCCTGTCTGCCCCTGGCCCGTGACTGCACCAAGCTTGAGGAGAGACATCTTCCTGGGGGTGGATTCTTGCAACGCCATCTTTGAAGGCAAAGTGCTGCAGGTCGGTTCTCACCTGAGATGACCTCTCCCCCGTGGCCTTGTTTTAAGAAGGAGAAGACTGTTTTCTGGTGATAAGCGCAATCAATGCAGGCCTGTACTGCTTGCTGCAGGACAACAGAAGCTCGAGCTGGTCCAAAATGGTCCGGCAGCTGCTGAACTTTCTTCTTGTCTAGGTGGGGCCCAGTGCTGCCGTTCTTGTTCAAGTAAATGCAAACTGCCAAGATGAGAAACGTGTTTGCCATTAACCCACTCAAGAAAGCAAGAAACAGATGCCTAAAATCCAACCTGAGAGATGCTGAGATTTTAAGACTCTCAGAGCACTCACAAAGGGGAATCCATCTGCATCCCAACAGAGGGGAGCTGCCTCCAACGCCTTCCTGCCTCACGCTCGCCTTCCGAGCTCCTGCTGTTTCTCCTGCCCTTTCCCCAGCACTTGGGCTCCCAAACTTGCAGGCTGCAAACTGGTTCCCATGCCAGCCCAGTAAGGTGCCTGAGATGTTCAAAGGAGATGAAGGAATGCAGCCCCTACTTTTCAGGGAAACCGGGTTCTTTAGGTTCCTCAAATTATTGGCCGGAAGAACTGGGAATGTCTTGGTGTGTCTCAGTGAGTGATGCAGCTCCTAATGGTGCACCCTTGCCAAGAAGGTGGTTGGAGACCCTTACCTGTGGGAGCCTGCATGGCAGAGCTGGGGATTGTAGCAGCGTCCTGAGGCACAGTGCTTGTGTCTGGTTCTGGGGTACTGGTTGTTGGAGAGGTGGGTGCTGGGTTCAGCAATGTCCTAGGTTTCCTCTGCAGAAAAAGAGGAGATATTTCTCCCTTTATCCCTGCTCTCCTCCACCACCCACGATCACTACACTCTCTCCTTCGCATCCAACAGACAAGGCACTGTGGAACATGACACACTTCTGATGGTGATGACGGGGAGTCTCAAGAACCTAGTAATCGATACGTGTGCATTTTATAAACCACAATCCTAAAAAAAATAACAAGCCTGAGATCTGCCACCTCTGCTTGACTTAGACTAGCTACACACGATGGACGGAAGAGCTTATTCCACCGTTTGGCCATCCTGCCATGATCACAGCATCTGCCATGCTACTTCACAGCTAATGCAGCTCCAAAGACACAGTATCTTGATGGAAATGATCTTTAGGATCCAGACATTCTCTACAGCTCCAGGGCTGGACTCTTGAGGGATATTCCCAGCCCACACACCCCTTTGGTCTCCTACTTGCTGCAGTCACACGGCCAGAGGCTGAGACAAACGTGCACAAACACACGCATGCACCATCCCATGGCAGAACTTGCAGCACCTGCTTTTCACCCGCCTGCATCAGCATCAGCTTTTACCTTACTGCCAGGCTTGGGGCCTCTCTTTCTGGGGAATTTCAAAGGCTCCACTGACTTGGAGGGTGTAGGCATGGGGTGATGGATTAGCGCTTTGGTCGTTCGACCACGCTTCTTCCCTGTTTTGCGACGCCTTTGCCCTTGTTGATGCCCCAAAACAGTCTTTGTGCTACTGTGCATGCTAGGTTTCTCCGAGTTTACTTCGGAGGCAGGTAAAGGGCTCTTTGGAATCACAACTGAAATAAAAAGAGAAAAAGCAAATATAATTAAATCAGGCGAGAATCAAAACAAGAGCAGCCTCCATCTTTAAACAGTCACATGGGAAAACCTGGAGTACTCACAGCCCCCTGAACGGAGGCTCCTGCTCTCCATGCCAGAATAAAAACCAAACACTCTGATCCTTGGCTCAGCTCTTGAGCTGTGGGACACTGTGGCTGAGCCTGGATGGGCTGAGCTCCAGAAGGATCACGCTTTCAGCCATACCTTCCTTCCTGAAAATAACTGGCACCTACAGCTCTTCCTCCTGCGAGTGGTGACCTGCCAGCGAGCAGGTAAAAGCACTGAAAGCATTCCTAGGGCAAGAATCAGCCTAGGCCTGCCTGACAGCCACAGAGCCAGCCCTGGGCTGGAAATCCCCTCTCTCGGATTAAATCTGCCCTGTCCCTAAATTACAGTGAGCTGCAGTGGAGGGTACCAGCTCCATCCTCTATGCCTGCTCTCAACCCTGAGAAATAGCTCATCTCAGTCGGATGGGCTGCGCTGCTCCTCTACCCCGCTGCCAGAGACACACGAAGTGCCAGCACACGGCCGCTTCCTTCTTATCTTCTCATGCTTTCCATGAGAAAAAACAAGTTTCTGGTGTATTTGCCCACAAATCCCCTGAATTCGGTCGTTCATCTTTCCTAAGTCCTGCTAAAGGCTAGAGGTGAGCTGGCCCAGCTCAGCAGAGCAATATTTCATTTGGATTTAAACCTCTGCTACAAAGCAAAAAAAAAACCCCAAAACCCTCCTAGACTTTGCAAAATGAACAGTGACCTTTAGGATGTCTTGTTTCTCAGACCTGGAAACCTCACGGTGTATTCAACACGGGGGCTCAGAATTTGGGAAAAAAACCCAAATCCCTCACTTTTGAATTGAGGCATTTTATAGTTAAGGAGCAAATCTTGGCTAAGGAGCCAGTACAATAACATATTGACACCAGAAGTCCCACAGCCCTGACAGTGGCACCGCTGTGGGTACAGAAAGGGATTTTTAAGGTTTTTCTAGTGAGGGTTTTATGAGCAGTTACTGATTCTCCTGGCACAAGGACACCGTTCCCTGCTGACAGCTCAGGACCAGCAAACCCAGCCCAGTCCAGGCTTCCCAGGGGCCGGAGTGGATCCGTGGTGCAAGGTGCCAGCCCCCCGGGCCAGGAACGCCCCAGGAATGGGGCAGGGACCTGAGGGCTCTGGGAACTACTTCACTGCTAACCAAAGCACTAACACCCCCCTCTAGATGTGGGGACATCTGTGTAAGGTCCCATCAGTGGCAGCTTGTTATGGCTTTACGTGAACAAGCCACTGGAGGTGGAGGATCCTGCTTCGCTCTTCTGATCTGGCTCCGTTCACCAGCTCTGGGGTACCCTGTGCCCTCCCCAGGGAGACCGGGCATGACCAGGGCCTGAGAAAACCTGGATTCCTTCTTCAGGCAGCTGGAAGCCAGGACTGGTGTTATCTCACAGCAGAACCACATGGTTCTAGATGACTCTCACGCTCCTCCAGGTCCCAATTGCCACTGGGACTCGCAGCCCTGCGCCCACAGGGGCATTTCTGGGCATTTCTGTCTCCTCGGCAGTGCCAAAGACAGGGGCAGGGGGGGAGAAGGAGGTGCCAGCTGCCAGCTCAGTGTCATGGCAAGGCCACATGGGCTTGTTTAGGACGCAGAGGTCAGCAGGTACCACAGAGCAGCTGGGATGCAGTGGGCAGAGCTGCTGAACTGCACCCTGGGCTCCCAAACTGGAACCTAGAAACCAGGAACCAGTGCCAGGGAAAAGGAGACTGATGCCAAGTGAACTCCTGGCATGTAAGGTTTCACTGTATAGGTTTATAATTAAAAAGTATTTCACTTTTTGGTACAATAAATGCTAGAAAGATCTATTGTCCACTTCATCTGTAAAGATACTACAGGTGATGTAAATTTGCTGGGGTTAAAGAATGAATTTTGGTTCCAGGGCAGCAGAGGCCGTATCTTGGTGCGGGCAGTCCTCGCGACAGGAAACCTCATGGCATTTAGCCACCCAGAGGAGTGTCCCCGGGACCTGCCACCCCCCACAGCACGTCCCTGCCACCACAGGGATGGAGAGAACAGCCCAGAGCACTCTTCAACCAAAGAGGGGAAAGTAGAGCTGAATGTGCAGCAGCTCAGGGCGTTAATTCGACAGAATTAACACATGCACTAATATTTTATCCAGTGGCTGCTTGAATGAGACTGATATAAGGCACATTTTTCTGACCTGAATAGTGTTTTAATGAAAAAAAGTCTTATCAGCCCATGACCCAGCGCCTTCCAGCAGACTTGCCTGGCTTTTTGTTAGATTTTAACCAGAATCTGAGAAAACAGCAGCCCATGCTAATTCATTTCTCTTGTCCCTACCGGACGTGCTGAGCTGCATGCAATTAGCGTGACGAGGAAACACCCACCACTTCAGAGCAGAGTCATCCCACCCAGAGTTCAGGCTGGCTACGCTGCTGCCTCGTGGCATTTACAACCACCCCCAGTCACTGGATGCTTCCTAAAGGAGCCTAAAGATTTTGCCTGGTGCCTGTTACTTTCCTTCAGGATTCCAGCCCCTGATGTTCCAAGGACATGGCCAAGCAGCAGTGGGCTAGTGGGTCTAGAACCTGGGCTAGTGAGAGGTGTCCCTGCCCATGGCAGGGGGTAGGAACTGGTTGATCTTTAAGGTCCCTTGTAACCCAAACCACTCGAGGATTCCATGATTCCATGATTCAAAGCAGGGGGTTGCTGCAGGAGGGAGCGCTCAGCCCCGCTGGCACCTCCCTGCCGAGCCCCAGCGTTGGCAATGGCCGTGCCCAGCGATCAGGTCATCTCACAGCTGCAAACCATCACCCACAGATCCTCTAACTGCCCAAAGCTTCCATTTGCTGTCTCCTATTCAGCCGGTGATGGTGCCAGCCCAACAGGGAGCTTCTGCTGGGGCCATCCCCACCTTCTTCTTCCTTGGTCCACTGTTTTCCCCCCACAGTGAGACACTGAGAGGAGCCAAATTTTCAGAAAATCAAGTGGGACCCTCTTACTTAAAAAATGAACAGTTTGCTGTCGCTGAGGAATGCAGCGTGTCCCTGCTCCACAGCTTTGGTACTCACATAAGCCCTGAGCAATCCAACGCCTCTCCAAAGCTGGCCTTGCTTCAGGCAAGGAGTCGGGTCCTGCAACCTCCAGAGATCCCTCCCGATCTGAATGGATCTGTGATCTGAACTTGTGGTTAATCATTTCAGCTCATTAACGGAACGCAAAACTAATCAACGCAAGCTTTCTGCTGGCTGAAGGGTCTTGTTTTGGGTCATGGGGACATCCAGCACAAGGCAGATACAGCAATGGGCTGGGTGGCATTGGAGCCTTTTGGCTGCAGCGAGAAACATCACCCTGAAGGTGCAGGATCAAGAACTGCTGAACCCAGAGCCACAGCGAGGATGGACACCACTGACCAGGCTATTCATCACGGAAGGATTGGTTTAAAAAAGACTTCTGAGCTTCCTGCAGAAACATAGAGACTTGATAGAGGATTCGAGACTTTAGGCTCTATTTCCGGATGCCAAAATGTCCCTTGTCACACCTGGCACCAGCAGCACCTGCAGCTGCCACCTCACTGTGACTCCAACTACTGGTTCCAGGAGACTCTATCATAAAGTTGCCACCCCCACTTTGAGGGCTAGCCAATACTAGAAAGCAGCGTTCGTCACTCATCAGCTTATCTCAGGCTTGTCACAGCTTGAAGAAGGCAAAATTATGTCCTTGGGATAAGAACAACGAAACTCAAACAGGGAGGATAATTCGGAAGAGGAGTTAAGATGGAGAACGGTTTCCTGCCTTTCTCTCCAACACCCCGTGTATGTGTCAGTCTGCATTTACTGCTGGCCCACAAACCCTGAAATCTCCATTTTATGTGCCATGGGCTACTGTATTCTCAGATGCAACAGTATCACAGAATCACAGAATCTTCATGGTTGGAAGGGACCTTTGAGATCATCGAGTCCAACCACAAAAAAAACCCAAAACAACACACACAAAAAAACCCCACAAACAAACAAAACCACACACCTATACCACACCCACCCACAGACAGACACAAACCAACAATCCCGGGCACTAGAGCATGCCCTGAAGTGCCATGTCTACACGTTTCTTAAATACCTCCAGGGATGGTGACTCCACCACCTCCCTGAGCAGGCTGTTCCAGTGCCTGACCACCTTCTCAGGAAAGTCATTCTTCCCAATATCTCATCTAAACCTCCCCTGCCCCAACTTCAGACCATTCCCTCTGCTCCTGTCATTATTCCCTTGGGAGAAGAGGCCAACCCCCACCTCTCTACACCCTCCTTTCAGGTAGTTGTAGAGGGCAATGAGGTCTCCCCTCAGCCTCCTCTTCTC
>JAHREE010000561.1:886457-896547 GCA_033628505.1 Tringa tobata
CCTGGCATTATTCCCTTGGGAGAAGAGGCCAACCCCCACCTCTCTACACCCTCCTTTCAGGTAGTTGTAGAGGGCAATGAGGTCTCCCCTCAGCCTCCTCCAAACTAAACATGCCCAGTTCCCTCAGCCTCTCCTCGTAGGACTTGTTCTCCAGACCCCTCACCAGCTTGGTGGCTCTCCTCTGGACACGCTCCAGCAGCTCAATGTCCTTCTTGTAGTGAGGGGCCCAGAACTGAACACAGCACTGTAGTTGGGGCCTCACCAGTGCCCAGTCCAGAGGCACCATCACTGTCCTACTCCTGCCGGCCACACTCTTCCCGATACAAGCCAGGATGCTGTTGGCCTTCTTGGCCACCTGGGCACACTGCTGGCTCATGTTCAGCCAGCTGTCCACCAACATCCCCAGGTCCTTTTCTGCTGGGCAGCTTTCCAGCCACTCTTCCCTGAGCCTATAGCACTGCCTGGGGTTGTTGTGACCGAAATCTCACCCCCTTCTCTCTAGAGATAACAGCAATGACCATTACAGGTTCCTGACAGGCAGGGGTGGTTAATGAGAGGAGTGAAAATGCCACCCATATCCATCTTAAGACACTTATGGAGAAGGCCCTGTAGGCCCCTTGTCCAGTGGCATTTTTGTGCTCCAGCTGCCTCTTGCCCCTTCTTCAGCACTGCAAGGTCAGAAGAGTGACCCAGAGAGGTGGGTGAGGGAGACACTTTTAAGATAAGCCAATTTGCCAGAGAACAGAAATCTTGTTGAGACCTGGCTGAACCCTTCCCTGGATGCAGCAGCTCAAACCCAGGCATCCTGAAGGCTGGAGCTGGAGAGGAACCAGAGCTTGGTGCCCATTCAAGAGAAAGATGTAAAAGCTTCAAACCCCTGCACTTCTTCCCAAATCAGAGACCGCTGTCACTGGCCACCAGAAGCATGACTGGGACCTAAACACAGGCTCTGGGAAGGCTGAATGTGTGGCACATCCTGAGTTCTCAGCAGGCAAGGCAGAAGTAACACAGGAGGAAGGGTCAGAACACAGGTGGAAGACACGGGCTCCTTGCAAGGACGAGGATTAAGAACGATCCTCCAAATTCTGGAATTTATTCATTGTCCCCTGAGGGGATCCCTGCTTCCAGCCTAAAACATCTGCCCGAGCTCAGGCCGAGAGGATCCAAGCGCTGCCTGATTCAGCCTGTTTGAGGTGTTCTCATGATCAGTGATCTTCACTCCCAAAGATGCGTCTCTTTTCACACAAGATTTGTCCAGTTTCAGCTCTCAACTACTGAAACTTGCCGTTGCCTTCACCGGAAGCCATGAGGTGCTTTATTCCCCGATCGCCGCCCCGACCTCACTGCCCAGTGGTCACAGGCACAAAAAATGCAACTCACAGTCCTAAAACCATCTCCGTCCTGCGTGTCCTGACGATGAGGCTGCATTTTAATGTCTGGTTTTGGGCAGGACACCCAAGGCACATGAAGAAGAGCCTAAAACTAAAGCAATGCCATATGCATTTCTTGAAAGGCTCTGAACATTCATCATGAGTGTCCCCATTTCTTAAAGGCTTAGAAATCTGCATGGTCTGGAGGAGAAATTTTCTTAGTTTAATTGTTTGCGTGCGCTTGGATGAGCTCTGTGCGCTGCAGCATCTGTGGTATCCACTGTACATCCCACTGGACAAGCTGTGGCATTTTTATGGTTGTTCTATTTACAAAAATAAACCAACTGAAAAAAAAAATCTCAGGAGTCACAGCGATACCAGCAACTGCAATTTGCTTTTAGCACAAGTCTTACACTCGCAGCTCTCAAGGCAGCATCCCCGTGTGCCCTAAACCACGCTGGGAATGACACTTGGCCATTTCTTTCTGGCAGCAGAGCAGCCAGGGGGCTCAGAAACCCTCCCTGGGGCTCACTGCACCCTGGGACATGTCTCGGAGGCAGCCCAAGGTTTAGCAACTCGCCTGAAGTCACCAGACTTGCCAAAATCCCAAATGTCTCACCTTTAACCATAACCACACGCAGACACGCGAAAAAGAGCAGTTGGAGATTGCAGTTGGAGCTGGAGACCAGAAAATCCTGATTCTGGATCCGTTGATACCAGTCCAATCCCAGAGACTTCTGCATCACCCAGACTGTCCTTCCCTGCTTCCCCGTCCTCCCCGTTCCCCCTTTGCGAAACCCAAGCAGCCAATTTTACCCAAGGACAAAGTGCATCCAGCTAAAACATTTTCTGGAGAAAACCTGAGGCTTCATCCACCAACGCAGCCCCCAGGAGGAATCTGAGCGACTCGGACAGTGTCAATCCAGCTACTGTAACAGAAAACCGGCTTCACAAACCTGGAAGAGTGTGGATGGGTCAGAGACCACGTGGAAGAATGGGACACAGCCTTCCTGCTGCTCTCCAATGAGCCCATTAAAAAACCTCTTTGATCAGATGGAGCATTTTTAAGAGTTCCTTCACGCTGCTCTGGCTCTTCTGCTTAGCATACAATGTAAAATAGCTTTTAATGCTTTTAATTTATTGAGGTGTTGGAGCAGGTCCAGAGAAGGGCAACGGAGCTGGTGAAGGCTCTGGAGAGTAAGTCTTATGAGAAGAGTACTGTGTTCAGTTCTGGGCTCCCCAGTTCAAGGACAGGGAACCGCTGGAGAGGGTACAGGAAAGGGCCAAAAAGTGATTAGGGGCCTGGAGCATCTCTCTTACGAGGAGAAGCTGAGGGACTTGGGTCTTTTTAGTCTTGAGAAGATTTACGGGGGATCTAATCAATGCATACAAATACTTAAAGGGAGGGTACCAGGAGGATAGGGCTGGTCTTTTTTCAGTGGTGCCCAGTGACAGGACAAGAGGATATGGGCACAAACTTGAGTATAAGAAGTTCCACCTAAACGTGAGGAGGAACTTCTTTACTGTGAGAGTGGCAGAGCATTGAAACAAGCTGCCCAGAGAAGTGGTTGGATTCTCCTTCTCTGGAGACATTCAAAACCTGCCTGGACACGTTCTTGTGCAACCTGCTCTGGGTGGACCCGCTTTGGTGGGGGAGTTGGACTAGATGATCTCCAGTGGTCCATTCCAACCGCATATGATTCTATGATTCTAAGAGGCTGAGGGAGCTTGGGTTGTTCAGCCTGGAGAAAAGGGGGCTGAGAGGAGACCTTCTCGCTCTCTACAACTCCCTGAAAGGAGGTTCTAGAGAAGCGGGGATTGGTCTCTTCTCCCAAGTCACAGGCGTTGGGACAAGAGGAAATGGCCTCAACTTGCGCCAGGGGAGGTTCAGGTTGGATATAAGTAAAAATTTTGATACAGAAAGGGTTATTAAGCCTTGGAATGGGCTGCCCAGGGAAGTGGTTGAGGCACCATCCCTGGAGGTATTTAAAAGAGGGGTTGACATGGTGCTTAGTGACATGGTTTAGTGATGTGGGTGTGTTTTGGTTTTTTTGTTGAGGTTTTTTGGGGTGGGTTTTTTTTTTTTCAGAGGTAGGCTGATCTTTGGACCAGATGATCCTAAAGGTCCCTTCCAACTTAGACAATTCTACGATTCTACAATTCTATGATTCAGTTTCCAGCATCATTCAAAGACAGTAACTCTTATTATTACTTAGCAGTAGTTGACGCTATTTAGAGTACAAACGTCTGTGTGCAGATACTCCTCAATGCAAGGGAAAGTGCTCTGAGACCTGGCACAACAAGTGTCAGGGATGTGCAACACAACGGACTCATTCAGCAGAAGGCCCTGGGCATCAGCAGGGTCCCTGCGCTGCTGATGGCAAAATAAACAGAGATAAGTGCCTGGCACATGATTAGGGACAACGGCAGTGACAGTGCTGTGAAGAGCAAGGATGCCCAAATCGTTGTCCTCAGCAGAAATCATTTTCAGATCAGCGCTGAGCACACAGATTTATTTAGTCCCAAACCCATGTCTAAATTGCTCCCCCCAACCACAAAGAGCAGCCAAAAAGCTTCTCCCTGAACAGCAGCTCATGAGCTCCTCATCTCTCAGTTTGCTGTGGAACATCTGTACAACCAGCCAGGAACGTCTCACGCTGCCAATTATGTGGCTGGAGCTTGGAGACGCAGCACATTCCTACTTCTCCACAGAATCCCAGACTGGCAGGAGTTGGAAGGGACCTCTAGCGATCATCGAGTCCAACCCCCTGCCAGAGCAGGGTCACCCAGAGCAGGTCACCCAGAATCACATCCAGGCAGGGTTTGGATGTCTCCAGAGAAGGAGACTCCACCACCTCTCTGGGCAGCCCATTCCAGGGCTGTGCCACCCTCACAGGAAAGACGTTTTTCCTCATGTTGAGATGGAATTTCCCGTGTTCCAGTTTGTGCCTGTTGCCCCTTGTCCTGTCCCCGGGCACCACTGAGAACAGTCTGGCCCCATCCTCTTCCCATCTACCCTTTAGCTCTTGCTCAGCATAGATGAGATCCTCTCTCAGTCTGCTCTTCTCCAGCCCCAGGTCCCTCAGCCTTTCCTCAGCAGAGAGATGCTCCAGCCCCTCATCATCTTCATAGCCTCCTCTGGACTCCCTCCAGTCGTTCCTCCAGCCCCTCCTGTTTCCCTGCCATCCCCTCTCCCAGCTCCCAGAAGACAAAGCAAAGGAGCAGAAAGACCATGCTGGGAATGGACCTGGCACAGGTCCATTGCAGAGAAAAGTGGCAGTTTTGGGCAGCAGGGCTGGTTTGATGGATTTCGGGTGCAGAGCTCGACTGCCCAGAATTACAGCCCTCACTGCACAGCGCTGTTATTTGTTCTATACAGAGTGTCCTCATCACCCTTAGAGAAATGTTGGATTGTATGAGCCAGTGACCAGCAATCTTTGCAGCCCGTTTTCACAAAGCTGGTGGCCTTGGCTTGCACTCTGGGCCAGCATCATTTTTTATTTTTCCATTGCTTGGACAACTTATCTCTGGGTCCAGCTCTGCAAGGCCATTGAGATTCTCCTCTGCAGCCACAGCGAGAGCACGGGGGCACCAGCTACCCCAGCCTGGCTGGAGCACAGCTCCTTCTCCAAGCCCAGGTACCAGCTCCAACAACAAGGAGCTGCAATGACACTACCAGGGCATATGGTTCAAATGTCATATGTCTACAACCACTCTCTTCACATCCCAAATCAGCAGTTTTCCTTCTGTCCTCATCCCACTACCTCTTATTCCAAATAAACTGGTGGCAGCACAACCTGGGTTCTTGCTTGCTGTGATCCCCCCTATCAGCCTCATCTTCTCCAGCTCACTGCAAAAATAAACCTGTTGTAACTGTGTGATGTTTTAATGGCCTGTGAAGCAGCTACGGAATTAAAACAGAGACATTCTGAACTACAAAAGGGACAACGAGGGACTCCCAATGAGATAGGAGCTCCAGTGTGAGCAATGCATCAACGGAGCTGAAACTCAAGCTCCTGACTGAAGGGAGGCACCAGCGGGTGAAAGAAGACACACAGGGGTGGTCAGGGAGCTCCAAAAGAAATGGCAATGACAATATTTGTTGGCAAAGTCAGAACAACATCAAGTAAAAATCTGAACTTCGATACTCAAGCTCAATTTGATTACCCCAAAGCCAGGCTGAGATCGTCCCCTGCATGATGGTGCCCACAGACACACGGTGACTCCAGCAGCAAGAGCCCGGTTGTTCACTGGATGGTACATGAGCAGAACCAGCACCTTCAGTCCCGACACAGACACCGGCAACATAAATAAACTCATTTCCACACCTCAGAAAAAACCATTGCAGCTCTTCCAGGTTCAGTGCTTCAGGAGAGACCACCAGCAGGGCATGTACCACGGAGGGCTGCCCAAAGCACCAGGGACAACCGACACGTCTGGTTGGACACAGCGACCCTCAACCCATGGTCTCAGGACGACACCAACCTGCAGATCAGGTAAGATTCAGCTTCTGCCAGCAGGTCCCAGCCAAGCCCAACTACACCCCCAGCAGGAGACAGGTCACTGGTTTCTGCACAGATTTACAGCCCGCGGGAGGCTACACGGCACAGCTATACTGCTATTTATACCTCCAGGACATACATTCCCTTAAAATAAGTGGCATGAGAGGCCACCACAGTCAGTCTACTGACTGATCCTGTCTTCTGTCCCTGGGACTTCATTACCAATGGGTTTCCAACAGCCCGTGTTGAGAATCAGAATGTTTCTATACTCTCGCCACGTTCAGGTTATTCAGGCCCCTTCCTGGGGTTTCTGCTTGTTCTGCTCCTCTCTGAAGCTCTTTCTTTAGCTTCGCCTTCCTGGTTAAACATTAGCAGAACACCTTCAACGTCTCAGCGCACAGAGAAAAAAGGAGACTGTGAGGTGGGCGCGGTTTATTCCACCTTTTGTTCTTTTTTAAAAGCTATTCAGAAGTTATAAAAATACTGAAGATCAAGAGGAGAGCCGTGAGAAGCCGCAAAAAGTCTGATCTTTGTAACAAGTGGGGCTGAATCATGTTCAGTCTGAACTTCCCAGATTCAATAAATCGGACACTGTGGCAACATACCCCTCTTCGCCAAGGCCAAGAGCTGGACTCAGTGGCATTTCATTCCCCTCTTCAAAAAATAGTGAGGAAACAAAAAATGAAGAGGTTTCCTAGCAGGCCCTGAGATCATGATGTGATGTTCTCGCTCCCATAGAGACACTGTGAAAAATCCCACCAAAATGGGCCAATTTGTCCCGTATGTGCATATGCTGCTCTGATCACAACCATCCTATTAACCGTGCGCAGCCTTTGCAGACCTTTGTGAGAAGAGTCTGGTTGATGACTCTGGTTCCTCCAGCACTTGCCCACATCAGTCCCTACAAGGGACCAAGGTGCTGTCACCAATGGCTATTGTGTGGGTGCTGGTGATTGGCAGGAACCCTGGAGCCCTAAATCCTCCATGTGAAGCTTCTTAAGACTGTTTAAAACACTTCATCTAGATGGGACACTGTGCTCTCCCCTCCTAAAGGTTCACAAACTCTTACACTGGACACTTTTAGCTTTTCTAACCCTCCTTCCAACCCTGGCAGCAGGGGGATGGGCAGGGACACCAGCCCTGCTTGTCACCAGCAGCTCAGGACATCCCGAGTCCAACACTTTTAGAACCCCACAGCCCTGGACCGTTGTCCTTCCTTGAGTTTGTCCAATTCCACCCTGAAAGGACTCAGACCTACAGAAGCACCGCCCTGCACCACATCCCACCAGCAGAACTGCTGGTACTGCTCAGAGATCGTGCAAAAATGGAGCAGTGACCCCAGCGCTGTTCACCCAACGAGAGGAACGTCTCAACAGCGACGCTCCTGCAGGAACGTCATCCCAAGGCTCAGTAATGCCCTGAGATTTTGAAACCCTGTTTTGGGGCAGGAAGCGGGATGGAAAATGGAAGGAAATGTCCTGAATCCAACCCTGCCTCTCTGGATTATGAAATATTTTAGAATAAAACAGATGAGGAAAAGTCAGTTGGGAGGAAGGCCTAGACACTGGTATGAAGGACAAGCTGGGGGATGGTGGACACTCTGCCTTTCCCAGGTCAGCTCCTCTTCCCAGAGGCTCTTGCCAGCCCCAGGACATCCCACAGTAACACCAGGTCTGTGACACGCCAGAGGCACCGCTCCTGCTGAGACACAGATCTGCCGTTTGCACATCCAGAGGGGGCCGGGGGGGCAGCACCCTCCTGCTGTGCTGGGTGCTCTTCTCCAAGCCCCAGAGCTCCAAAGCCAACGCGTGTTCCAGGACACGCATCTGCACCCAGCCAGGAGTCCTGCCAATCCCCTTGGCTCCAAACAGCCCCAGATTCTTTCTTTGGGATCTCCCAGCAGCCGTATCAAAGGCAGTGACACGGCAGCACCGCGGCCGCACGTGTGTTACGCTCGTGATAAAAGAGAAAATCCTGTAACTTCTTTGTGTGATCTTCTCCCGCTGTCGTTCATGAGCTCCACCTCTGTGGTCCCAAATCCAGCCACCCCGACACCAACAAATGCCACCCAGCCTGGTGTATGAGCTCCAAATCCCAGCTCACTCCTAAAGTGACAGTAATTAATATTCTTCCATGTCCTCCCAGCAGTGAAGAACAGGAGCTCCCCTGGGTGTTACCCTGCCAGCTACTCCTGGAGAGGTGCCACCACTTGCCGCTGTGTTCTCGCCCCCAAGGAGGAAGAGAAACCAAGCAACATGAAAAATAAAGTCATAAAACACACATTACCTTCACCTGTGGGCAGAACATCTAGCATCTGATCATCACCTTCATGTGAAGACACCAAGCAGTCAACCAGCAAATCGCAGCGCGGCGGCGGTGGCAAGAGATGAAGAACTTCCTGAACTTTCTCTCTAGGGTCAGCACTTTGTGCCTCTCCGTCACCTCCCGGTGTCCCCGCTCCCAGTGCGGCACCGCGGGCTCTGCTGGGCAGCAGGGGCCGTGTAACGCACACACCAGGGTTGGCGAGCCCAGGAGCGGACCCGAGCTCCACTTCAGCGTATCCCCATGGCAACTATCTACTACTATTAACTTTTGTGTGCCCTGGCAGCAGACGGAAGCGCTCTCAGGGCAGCCCAGCCCTGGCAGAGGGAGCAGCGTCCCACAGCTCGAGCAGACCTGGGCGAAGGCGCTCAAGGCTTAACTGTGCCAAGGACCTGGGTGTCCCCCCCGGCCCTCGCCGTGGCTCCCCATCAGCTCTGGCATAGCAGGACGTGCTCCACATCAGTTCTCCTGGCCACGCTGGGCCTCTCCGTCAGCTGGGCTGGTGCCAAGGCAGCAATTCCACTCCTCCAAATTCCAGTGGCCAGCTCTGCCCGCCCAGACTTAACGCTTTCCCTGCTGCCCCGCTCCCACAGCCACCACAGCGTCACCCTCTCTCTGTTACGGAGCATCCAAAGGGTGGAAAAGGGCATCATGAACCCACCAGGGAAGCCCAGAGGAACCCAGCATCAGCAGGAGGCACGGCCCAGCCCACAGTCTGCATTACAGCCCTCGGTGGCTGTACCTGGGACCGGGGACAGGTGCCTGGAAGCTGTGTGTGTCCCTGCATCCTCATTTTTAAGGTTATGGAATTTTATGGTATTTCCCTGCCCTCCAGCAATGATGGGCCCGTGCAAACCTCGTGATGTTCAACCAGGTCAAGTGCAAGGTTCTGCACTTGGGTCATGGGAATCCCAAGCACAAATCATACACAAATCCAGGCTGGGTAGAGAACGGATGAAGAGCAGCCCTGAGGAGAAGGACTTGGGGTGTTGGTGGGTGAGAAGCTCCACATGCCCCAGCAACGTACACTGGAAACCAGAAACATCTGACATCCCAGGCTGCATCCCCAGCAGCGTGGCCAGCAGGGCCAGGGGGGGGTTCTGCCCCTCTGCTCCGCTCTGGGGAGACACCCCCCACCCAGTGCTGCCTCCAGCCCTGGAGCCACCAACAGCAGAAGGACATGGAGCTGTTGGAGCGGGGCCAGAGGAGCCCACGGAAATGCTGGGAGGGCTGGAGCCCCTCTGCTGGGAGGACAGGCTGAGAGAGTTGGGGGGGTTCAGCCTGGAGAAGAGAAGGCTCCAGGGAGACCTTCCAGTCCCTTCCAGTCCCTAAAGGGCCTCAAGGAAAGCTGGGGAGGGACTCGGGATCAGGGAAGGGAGCCATAGGATAAGGGGAAATGTTTTAACCTGAAAGGGGAGATGGAGATGAGATCTTGGGAAGAACTTGTTTGGTGTGAGGGTGGTGAGAGCCTGGCCCAGGTTGGCCAGAGAAGCTGTGGCTGCCCCATCCCTGGAGGGGTTCAAGGCCAGGTTGGATGGGGCTTGGAGCAACCTGGTGTGGTGAGAGGTGTCCCTGCCCAGGGCAGGGGGTGGCACTGGATGGTCTTTAAGGTCCCTTCCAACCAAAACCATTCCGTGATTCCATGATTCTATGTGCTAAACATGGTCCAGCAGCCTTAAGGGATGCTATTGCAGTGGCAGAGCTGCCTGTATGCATTTGTGTGTGTGCAAGGATTAAATCTTGACTTCCCAGGACCTGGAAAATGAGCTACTTTTCAAGAGACCAAGGAGGACCATCCCTCCACAGCATCTTCTAGCAGCAGCACCAGTGGGATCATGCACACAGCCAGCAGCAGGGCTCCTGGGGGGGGTGTGAACATCTCACACTTTCTCAGGC
>JAHREE010000561.1:910863-931305 GCA_033628505.1 Tringa tobata
AAACCCTGGTGGCTTTTCTCCAGTTCCCAGTGAATCACTTTGCTTCATGAAAAACCAGCACTTCAGCTGGTCCTGAAGTGTCCTTTCTACTAGTGATGGAGGAGGAGTGTCCAGAGCTGACTGTAGGGACCGAAATCCCTTCTCACCCCAAAAAGCACAGGGGGACACTCACTGTGCTGCTGCCCCAGTTTCCAGTATACAACATGCAAAATGTCCTACAGCCTGAAATCACCCTCTGGTTTGTCTGGTCTCTGCCTTCTCTTTGATGCCCCTCTCCATCCTCCCCCAGACTGGAAGGATCTCTGTTTGAACGGACCGTGTTCCTCTGTATCACGTCCATCAGATTTTCTTTACAGGAAGCAACGAGAGAAGGACCCTTAACGAGAAACACCACGTTTATGTAATTACATCTGTAAGCTAAACAACAGCCAAGGACTGTAAATCTATATGACTCCCTGTAACTTGGCTGTGAAAATGCCCACTGAGGGAGACCCTCTCTTGCTTCTGCTCGCCTTCGGAACGCTTGGACGGCACCGGAGCCAAAAGGGGATATTACTCGCAGGCAGAGTGTCAGATTTGGGCTCTGATGTCTTAACCTTCAAAAATATTTACTACAAACAAAACACTCCACACACCCAAGGGGTCAAACTACAGTAGCTGTGAACAATGCAGCTCTGCACCCTGGTGTTTGGATTCTCATCATGCTGCATTTAGTGTTGATCTTTTGCCCAGAATTTAAATGAAGACGGAGTTTCTGTTTATATCTTTAACCGAAGTCTGGTTTGGGCTCCATTAGCATTTCAGCTCCCAAGGGGTCATCAATCCAACTGCAATGATACATGTGCGTTTCAGGTCACATCTGTGAAGGAGAACGTGCCCTACCCAGATCAAGGCATCCCATTAAAGTCTGCAGCCCATATGTGTGTCTGCTAACGAGCATCAAGGCAGCACATGAAAGCAGCACGGTCTGAGCCAACTCGCTATGAAAATGAGCAGATCCAAAGGCGACGGTGGCTTCCCTGACATCTGGGCACAGCCTCCCTAGGGGTCAGCTCTCCCAGTGCGACGGCAGCGCTCCTGAACCTCCTTCCCACTGATTTCCAAGCACTTTCTCAGCCATCGATCCGGCTGCACCTTCTCCACCGGTAACGGCTACACCTGATAACGTGATCCCGCTTACTCGCTATCTCGCTCCGAAGAAATGCAATAATGTGTGAGCCAAAACAAATTGGTTTCAAACACCACACCGTTCCCAGTGACAGGACGAGGGGCAATGGGCACAAGCTGGAACATGGGAAGTTCCATTCAAATGTGGGGAAAAACTTCTTTCCGGCGAGGGTGGCAGAGCCCTGGAAGAGGCTGCCCAGGGAGGGTGTGGAGTCCCCTTCTCTGGAGATCTTCAAGTTCCCCCCTGGATGCTCCTGAGTGATGTGCTCTGGGCAACCCCACTTTGTCCAGGGAGTTGGACTGGATGATCGCTAGAGGTCCCTTCCAACTCTGACGATTCTGTGATTCTCCGAGGTGTCCCAGTTCACTACCAGCTCTGAGCAGAATCCTCTCGGCCTGGACTGTGCCAAAAGCTGTCACATTTCCACACCCCTCGCTGCACACCTGAGCTCCGGGCAATGAGGAGCTGCCCAGTTTCCTGCAGGGAGGCAATCCCCAAACCCCTGCTGCTTGTGGAGCAGCCACGTACCCATCAGCACATCCAGCATTCCTCCCCTGGCCCAACCAGCCCTAGGACACAGCGAGGCGAGAGGCTGGGTGTGGGGTTACCACAAGCACTGATGGAAAACTGAACTTCACAGAAAGCTTCGTCTCAGGTCGGCATTGCCACCAAACAACAGCCAGTCCCTCTGACATCTGCAACGGTGCGGAGTGTGGAGCAGAGGGGAAGCTGCAATGAAGCCCCCAACGTCCTGAAGGCAGACTACACACAGGCCATGGGAGTTGTGACGTTGCCCTGTAACGTCACATGGAGCTCACCACTGGGTGACAGAGGACCCAGCACGTTACTGGAGGCCCTAATAAACTTCCTCCCCTTGGAGAAGGTCCTTCCCACTGTCTGTCCAACAAGGACAGACGAGATACCCCAAGAAAGAACAGTGAAGGCTGATGGTGGCCCACAGTCACAGAATCACAGAATCAAAGACTGGCCAGCATTGGCAGGGACCTCTAGAGATCACCCAGTCCAGGTGAGCAGGTCCACCCAGAACAGGTCCCACAGGAACGTGCCCAGGCAGGGTCTGAATATCTCCAGAGATTGAAACTCCACACCCTCTCTGGGCAGCCTCTTTCAGTGCTCTGCCACCCTCACAGGAAAGAAGTTCCTCCTCATGTTTAGATGGAACTTCTTATGTTCCAGTTTGTGCCCATTACCTCTTGTCCTATCCCTGAGCACCACTGAGAAAAGACTGGCCCCATCCTCCTGACACCCACCCTTTAAGTATTCGTAAGTATTGATCAGATCTGCCCTCAGCCTTCTCTCCTCCAGACTAAAAAGCCCCAAGTCCCTCAGCCTCTCCTCATAAGAGAGATGTTCTAGTCCCCTCATCATCTTCGTAGCCTTTGCTATACCCTCTCCGGCAGTTCCCTGTCCTTCTGGAACTGGGGGGCCCAGAACTGGACTCAGAGCTCCAGATGTGGCCTCACAAGGACAGAGCAGTGGGGGAGGATGACCTCCTTCCACCTGCTGGCCATGCTCTTCTTGATGCACCCCAGTGTGCCCAAGAACCACCACCCTGAGTCTCACCTCGGGGCCTGGGATAATCAAGCCCCTGCAGCACAGCAGCCACTTCAGCTCTCCCAGGAGCTCTGAGAAACTCGGGGGAGCCTCTCATGAGGGCAAACGTGTTTCCTGTTAGAAATGGCCTAACTCAGGCAATCGTTTAGCTTCTTGTCCCTCTGTATTTGGTGGGAAGCATGGACATCACCTTAATGTAGGGACATGGGGAATATAAGGACATAAGGACATCATTATACTCTATGAGTAAAATATGGGGCCTCAAATCTTTTACTAAACTATACAAGCTTTACATGAACTTCCTGAAGTTGGAAATCACCTGCATGTGCCCCCTGAGAGACAGCAGGAGCCACCAGTTTTATGAACTCAACCTGCAGGTTTGCACAAAGGCCACAGCCTGTCCTGTCCAAGCTCAGGACACATCTCCAAAGGCAGCGAGAAGGGACCGACCCCTGTGCTGCTGTCACAAGCCCCAGCAAAGACAACGCACATGAGGACCACCCGAAAAAGCAGTTTTTATCCGTAAACTAATTTGCCATGCTGCAGTATCCCACACCCAAGCAACTCAAAAAGCTTTTAAGGGAAAAAGAAATGAGAAGGGAGAAGGAGGGAGATGGAAGAGAGAAGGAGCAAGAAGAAGGGAGAAGAAGGGAGAAGAAGGGAGAAGAAGGGAGAAGAAGGGAGAAGAAGGGAGAAGAAGGGAGAAGAAGGGAGAAGGGAGCTCTCTTACCTTGGTACTGGGAGGGAGACTCTGACGGGCGGCTGTACTTGTGCTTTTTACCATCTTTCCAGTCTATGGCTGAGACAAGAAATAAAGCATTTGTGTCAGTGAAGGAAGCCAACCAATGCACTCTTCAACGTTATCTGCTCAGGTCACCTGCTTTACAGGCACCGCAGAGGAGAGGAGTGACCTCCCTGTCCTCACCCCAGGTAACATGGATGATAGAAGTCCACAGAGCGTGGGCTTTCCTCCACATAGCTCCAGAGAAGACCCGACACAAGGTATCTGCACCTGCATCAGTCTCTGCCTAGTGCTCACCAGCTCGTGTTTTCCCACAACGGCAAGAAATAACATAAAAAGCAGCAAACTGCTACAGCTTCATCATTTTAACTGCATGAGGAGGTGGCAAGGTTTGAGAGAAACAAATGCAAAAGCCACGAAAAACGGCACTCATGGATCTTGTACACCGAGAAGTGGAGCCTGAATTGCTCCTTATTTATCAACTCCAGGTTATTGCAGCTGCCCTCACCCACACAAACAGCCTTGACCTTCTGTGGACATGTGGACTTTTCCCAAAGTCTGCACAACTGCCCTCTCCACACACAGCACTGAGTTACCACCACGTGTCCTGCACAGCTCATAAAGAGCACCACAAGGAAGCACCAGCTCTGAAGAACATCTCAGCCAAGGTGTCTTTGCTCATGAGAGCTTTGGGCCTCAAAGTTGCACAGAAATAAAGTTCCCAAGACAGCCCTGGAAAGTGATTGAGCAAGAAGCAGGGATGCTGATGACACCAAGCTGTGTGGTGTGGTCGACATGGTGGAGGGAAGGGATGCCACCCAGAGGGACCTGGGACAGGCTGGAGATGTGGGCACGTGTGAACCTCATGAAGTTCAACGAGGCCAAGTCCTGCACGTCAGTCAGGGCAATCCCAAGCCCAAATCCAGGCTGGGTGGAGAGAGAGAGGAGAGCAGGTCCTGAGGAGAAGGACTTGGGGGTGGTGGTGGGTGAGAAGCTCCACACGCCCCAGCAACATGTACGGGCAGTCCAGAAACCACCCGTATCCCAGGCTGCATCCTCAGCAGCGTGGCCAGCAGGGTGAGGGGGGGGGGGGGAATTCTGCCCCTCTGCTCCGCTCTTGGGAGACCCCATCTGGGAGTGGGGCTACTGTGTCCAGCTTTGGAGCCCTCAGCACAGAGGAAGGACACAGACCTGTTGGAGTGAGGCCAGAGGAGACCACGGAGATGCTGGGAGGGCTGGAGCCCCTCTGCTGGGAGGACAGGCTGAGAGAGTTGCGGGGGTTCAGCCTGGAGAAGAGAAGGCTCCAGGGAGACCTTAGAGCCCCTTCCAGTCCCTAAAGGGGCTACAGGAGAGATGGAGAGGGACTCGTGATCAGGGAGGGGAGCCATAGGATGAGGGGGAACAGTTTTAACCTGAAAGAGGGGAGATTGAGATGAGATCTCAGGAAGAACTTCTTTGCTGTGAGGGTGGTGAGACTGCGGTTGGCCAGAGAAGCTGTGGCTGCCCCATCCCTGGAGGGGTTCAAGGCCAGGTTGGAGGGGGCTTGGAGCAACCTGGTGTGGTGGGAGGTATCCCTGCCCAGGGCAGGGGGTAGGAACTGAAGGGAACTGGATGATCTTCCAGCCCAGACCATTCTATGAACCTATAATTCTATGCCCATTGCTGCCCCTGGTCTCCCCCAGCCCGGGGAGTGATGCTGGAGCAGGGTACCACAGCAGAGCCTGCCCTGAGCGAGCTCCTCCACCCGCTGCTGCCTCACCAGGGCACCCCTGGGACTGCTGCCACGCTCCAGCTCATTGATTTTACAAAGCATTTTAGAGCTATTATAAACCATGTGGTAGTTCTCTACGAAATGCACCTCGCCCCCAGGAAAAGCAGTTCTTTATGAAAAGAACAAAAAAGAAAACAGGGAAAATTTTGAAATCTCCTGACAAGCAGCTGAAAGAGGCCAGGCATGAGCTGCTGCTGGAGTGAACTGGTGGGTCCTACGGTGTCTGAAAATGCTTTTGGACCATTATTTTTGCAATCTTCTCTTCCTGACATGTTCTCTTCAATGCATCCTTGGACAGGACTGCGTGGAGGCTTTATGCCTTAGAGGAACCCAAGAGACATTTGGAGTGTGGCCACAGCATTGCTAGACAAGGACCAGACAAATAGTCTCCTTGGAGAGACACCAATGAATGAAAAAGCTGGAAGGGCACCCTTCCTATAAATGTATTCCCATGAAGGACAGTATTCTGCCATCTCCTTAAGAAAGTAAGAGTGAAGGACACAAAGTATTTAATTCAGAAGCAAGAAAGCCCTCAGTATGGGTAACACTGCTCGGACAGCTCTCGAATAGCAGGTGAAGTTACATTTTACTGTTAACCTTCGACATGCAAAACCCCTCATTAAGCAGGCTGGAAAAGCAGCAGAGAGGGAAAGAAACATAAGAATTTCTGCAGGCAAATAAAGAAAAAGGAAAAGTCCGATGCATTATTAAAAAAGCAGGTAAGTAGGACAGAAACCCACGTGCGCAGGAGGCAGGTGTTGGTTCTGCAGCCTGTGGCACGGCGTTTGCAGCAAAGGTCTCACAGCCACACTCCACCAGGCAGGAGGACAAGCCCTAAGAGGCTGTCCTGGGTTGAGAGACACAGGACTAACTTTTCTTCTAATACTGGGGAAAATTGTACTTCTAGAAGACTCTAGTGTCTGAATTTGTGAAAATATTTACTTTATAGCCAGCCAGGCTCTGTGGGATTCAAGGTCTTGGTGTTTTTGAGCCTGGCCAGGTGCAGGGACAAGGAGGAGCAAGGCCTGGGCATTTGACCCAGGCTGGCCAACGGGATTATTTCATACCATGAACATCACATTCAATATCAATTAGAAAAGTTTGCTGCGTAGCTCTCTCTCCCTTGATGGCGGTGGGTCCAGACAACTCCTTGCCCTGGTGCCGGAGCCCTGAGGCCTTCCCTTCCTCCTGAAGCCATTGCACTCGCAGTGTCCGCCATTTGCTGTCCCTGCTGGGAGTGCACAGCTTCCTACTGATATAACTGGCTGAGTATAATTCCTGTATCTTATAACAGTATTGGGATTAATACTGGTTCTTTAGTATTATTGTTAATTGTTTAGTCTTAGTCTATTAAATCTATTTATATTTCAACCTCTGTGTTTCCTTCTGTTTCCTGATTCCCCTTCCCGGGTGGGGAGGGGTCATCAGGTAATAGAATAATTGTCTAAATGACAATAGAGTGTTATGGGTTTTTCTCAAACCATAACAGAGGCTAAATCCCAGCAGCCCGGTCCACGGCCGCGCTGCTGACTAATCAACCTGCCTCCTTCACTGCCAAGCCCTCCAGCTGCCTCACAGCAGGCTCTCTCCATTCCCCGCTTCCCTTCATTTATTTTCACTTCATTAAAGGACAAGCAGTGTTAGGAAGAGGATAATGCTTCTGTGAGCTGAACCACCAGAGAAGCAAAGGGGACCTTTTTAAAAAAATAAAGGGAGGAGAGAAATTGAGCATAGAAATCTCCTGCAATAAACCTTGTGAGCCTGTAGCAGATGTGAACAAAAAGCTGGGGAGGATGCTCTATCCTCTCCGCTTCTCCCTTCCCCCACGCTCCGGAGCGCGTGTGATGAGATCACTCCAGTCCAAGCCACACGCACAGCGCAGCACTAAAGGAAATCAATATTTGTGTTAAGCACAAGAAGTCAGAGCAGCTCAGCTGCAGGCAGCCTGCTTGGCTCCCTGCTTCTTGCTGGGGCACGGGGAACACGCGTGTGGTGGCCTGGAGCACCGCGGCTGCTGCTGCGGGTACTGGGAGGAGAGACTCCGGCAGCAAGAGGTAAGTGTCCGTAACAGATCCCATCTCCACAAGGTGGGCTGGGCTCTGCTTTCACGCCTCATTAGAAGGGGAGGCTGGTGCCAGCGGAGCAGCAGTTTGCTTCATGCTGGGAGCAGCAGCAGATGGTGAGTGCCATGAGCTCCACAGGGCACCCTCCATCCCTGACACCCTGCCCCAAAACCGCGGGGACACAGGGTGCCCCCAGCCAGGGACTCCTCCTGGGGAAGCACTGATGAAGCCTTCTCCACACGCTGCCAGAGGAACCAACGGCTCCATGGGTGTGTGTGGCACCGACTCCCACCCCATCGTCACCTCCCGGTGCCCTCCATCCACACCCACCATAACCAGGCCTGGGGCTGTGCCAAGCATCACTGCTCACCTTTCTGAGGGCCTGGTTTCCGCATTATATCACCCGCTGCTGTCCTTATCCTGGGACTGGCTTGCTTTTAGGCAACTGAAGATGTCTAGGACAAAAGAAATAAACATGAGAAAATTCCCCCATTCTGGAGCACACAGTCATCTGCAGCATTAACTAATCACACAGCGGGGAGAAACCAGACGCTCCTTCGCCCTGGGTTGCACAAGAACATCTCCTACTGAACACAGATAATTCATTTCAGCCCCTCTGAAACTTTCAGCCCCTCTGAAACTACAAGTCTTTCTCCGACACGTGGACAACTTCAAATTTATGGAAGCAGGAGTGGCATAAATAAGTGAGAGGAGCATATGCCAGTCTCCGGGCTAACTCTCCAGTGGGTCCCGAGTGGGTGTGTGGAAGGGGGGGGCTGCTCTTCCTCACTAACAAAGGGAGACAGAGCTGAAATTTATGAAAGAAAACACATGGAAACATAACATTAACTCTGGCAAAGCAGCACCACAATCCCCAGCTCGCCACTTGCGATTCAAATTGCTCACAGCAGTTCTGGGTAATAAGGATGAGAAATTGGACAATGACCCAGGAAATATTTTTGCTATTAGTACCGCAACCAATGGCCAAGCTGTGCTGCAGGGTTTGTGTTTTCTTTTTTATTTTCCTGGTTGGAGGAAAACTGGCTGGATTTTCCCCAAAAAGAAAAAGCATTTTCATTCTTGTTATAAGCAAATGTTACTGAAAATCAGAGCTCTCTGGAGCCAGACGTGGAGCTCGCAGGGCAGTGCCAGCTGTGGGCACCCAGCCTGGCCAAGGCCTGATGAAAATACTGAAATGAAGGGCTGAGCTGCAGACAAACCCTCAAGAAAGCTGGTAAAAGCATGTTGTGACACTGCGCTAACTAATGAAAGATTAATTGTGCCAATATAACTCCATTTTGTTCACAGTGGGGCCGTCAGGCTGGAGGACGTAAGAGGAAGCCGTCCCAGGACGCAACGCTGAGTTTCTGCTTAAAGGGTTATTTATGGCTCCAGCTTGGCAAGAAGTTCTGATTTTGAAAATCAGGCTTTTTCCAAACCTAAGAGAAACCAAGAGTTTAACTTTCTATAAAAGCTCTACAAACTACAGCCTTTATGTGCAGCGTGTGCAGCATTGCGCAATACTCTGAGAAGGAAAATACGAAAGGAATATTAAATACTAAAGGGAAAAAAAAAACCCTAGTTGTTTTTTAATCCAAATCAAAGGGTACACAGTAGTCTCTTATTGCCTCTCTCATAAATAGCGTGTGTGTTTGTGCATACTTGTGAAAGGAGTAAAGTTTCTTTTCCTTTCAATAACGGAAAGTAATCAACAAGCAAAAACTTATTTGCAACTTTTAATGCTTCTTTTCATAATTTTCTTCAGTCATTTTTATTAAAAGCTAGCAGTCATGGTAGGAAAAGTCCCCCAGCCATAAAAAGTGTTACAGAAAGGCAGGAAATGTTCCCCAGCCCTGGCTCTGCTGCCTGCTCGGCTCCCCCCGGACATGGGCCTTTCTGAAGGTCCCAAAGGCTAATCCCAAATCTCAGGTGTTTGGAGGAGGCTCCTGTGCCACCTGGGTGGCTTTGGAAAAGCTGCTACAGCCCAAGCCCTGCCCGGCTGGGACGTGTGACCCTCCCTGCTGAGATATTTGGAGGAAAAATTCATGGCTGTGTAGGAGATGCTCAGGTTCAACTCATGGCAGGCTGTGGCTCAGGGGGAGAAGGTGACACTGCACCTTCTGTCCCAGCACAGATGGCCAGGGCAGTAACCCCAACACACAGAGGGCTGCTGGTGTCCCCCAGCCAGCACTGCAGAGACTCAAATTGTGGAATAGAATGAGATATTGTAAATGCTGCTCCTGTTAAAAAAGAACACTAAAGAAAGGTGTCTCTTCCCCAGAGGAGAAGGCTCGGGCTGCCCAGGGACTCCACTCTGCTGCGAGCCCCATGGGTGTGAGCCTGGGGACAGCGCGCCCCAAACCACACCTCCCAGAAACTGTCCCAGTGAGATGGCCCCAGCCTGATTCCTGCCACCCCTCAGAGTCCTCCACCATGGCTTTGCACCCTCCAGCTCCCCCATCCTGCGGGAACTCCCTGATGGCCAGGTCATCACCATTGGCAACGAGAGGTTCAGGTGCCCTGAGGCCCTCTTCCAGACATCTTTCTGGGGTATGGAGTCCTGTGGTATCCACGAAACTACCTTGAACTGTGATTCTGTGAACATGTGCTCCCATCCTTCCAGATCCTATCTCAAAAATGAAAAAAAAAAAAACGCAATATAATTCGGGTGCTTCAGGGCCACACGGTGCCCAGAAAAGAGCCAGAGCCAAACTCCACGACATGTGGCTTCTGCCCACTTGCCCTGTTGGCACCTTGCCCTGCGCAGCATGGCTGTGAGCCACCAGAGCCACCAGCCCCACTGATCCCAGGGACAGGGACCCGTCCCTGTGCAGTCCTTCACCCACAGAGACAAACCCCGTGTGCCCCAGTCCCCCTCAAACTGGTGTCAGGTGGGCTTTACTAACACAGGGCTTGGGGACTGGGGATTCCCATAGCTGTAATTTCATTCCGTAGGTGCCCAGAGAAGCTGTAAAATCTCCATCCTTGAAGATACTCCAAGCGCCACCAGCTGCCACCCTGAGAGCCCAATCTAACCCTGATACTGAGTCTGAGCTTGAGGCCAGCCCAGCTCCATCTGCAGGGTTGGACAGACAACCTCTGAAACCTCCTCCAGCCTCAAACACCCTCTGATTTTATTTCACTGACAACCAACTGGAAGGCAAAAGGAATTGCCCAGCAAGGTTGAACCCCCTTGTGAAGAAGAGAGAGTTCAGTGTAGAGAGAAGAAAGTGAAGCGTGGAACAGGCAGGGGAACAGGCACTGCAGGGCAGTGTGGATGTAGGGGGTTTTTACACTGCTCAAGGACTGAAGACTGAAAAAAGTCTTAAAGTAATAAATAGCAGAAGCTACAGTTTGGTATCCAAGGGGGAAAAAATGGGATAAACACAGAGCCAGGTCTTCCTGAAGGACCTTAGACACAAACACGTCCCCGATGAGAACGTGCCGGCTGGGTCAGGGACACGGAGGAGACAATCTTCCTTTTACATCAAATAAAGCACGGAGATTTCCATGGCTCAGCACAGGCTGCAGTACCCCGTCTCCAGAACTGGACACCTGTACAGACCCGCACATCACAGTTAAAACTTCCTCTTTTTCAAAACCTGTATTTCTCGTGCTCATGGATATCAAGATAACCTTGCAAGCACAGACCACAGCTTTACATGGTGTTGGTTTTCAGAATTTATGCCCTGAAAGACGTATCAATGTGCAAATCCACTTCAGCAGAGCGCTACCTTAAAATCTAAAAAGGCCAACTGATTTGCTGCCTTTTGTAGCAGATAAAGTGCCTTTCACAGAGTTTCAAACAACTTGCACTCACCAAGATATCAAAAGTGCCAACGGCTCCACTGAACTGTCATGGGCTCTAGTTCCCCATCACTCCTACAAGACAGCAAAGTCAGTACAAATACTGCGGCATATCAAAACCTGAAAGCACAGAGACAAAATGAAAAAGTTTGCATTTAATTGCAGAAAGGCTAGGTTTCCAGTTGCATTATTCATGTTCATATTTAATTCATTTAAAACATCCAAATTTAAATTTAAAGACGGCTGCAACAAACATTCCCACTTGCCAGAGCAAAGCTGCGCAGAATTTGACACAATTTAAGTTTAGCTTGAGCTGAGTACACGGGACCACAGCTCTGCCACACCTTTGATATGAGTAAGATCACATCAACTGAGCTGATATAAACTGGTTCAGCTTTTGTAAAATGGAACTATCACACAAAGAAGGATTTAAAAGACTAGACATGATTAGTAATAAAAAGGAGAGAGACCACAGGGGAGACATATAAAATAATGAATAGCACCAAGGGAGTGAACTGGGGACTCTAAATTATCCTTTCCACAGTGCAGCAGGGCAAATCTGTAATAGTAAAAAAAAAGTATATACCAGGGAGAAGGAAATTTTGTTTATTGGAAACTAACAGACAGGCAGGTTCCCCATGGAAGGTGTTATCGAGACAAGTAAACGGGTAACACTACAAAAGGACAAAGACACTCGAAAGCAAAGCAGGGTTTATAACCGGATCAAAGTACGAAAGGCCATGGGTCAAGCAAAAGCTGACCAAGCTGGGGGGTGACAGCTGAGTCCTGCCCCCCCGTCACCCCGGGTGCTGGGTGAGGGAAAGCTGAGTACTTGCCCCCCTGGCCAGCTGTGGCACTGTGGCACGGCCCCTGGAGGAGACCACTGCTGCCAGAGGTGGCTTTGTCAGCAGCCCAGTGACCCCTGGCATGGGTCCCCATTGGGATTTACACTGTGGGTGTATTTTCCTTTCCTTGTTCAAAAACAAAGGCAGCAGAGAGGCAGCCAGGGCTGGGAAGAGCATCCCAGGGCATCCCCAGCTCCGGCAGCCACACGGCACAGCCCTAGGCACAAACATCTCCAAACTGCCTCAATCTAATTAACTTCTCCCTCCTACTGCTCTTACCAACAGGCTCTTCCAAAACCTCATCCTTCTCATCCCTAAGGGGAAAACGATTCAATTTACCTGTGCCAGATTGGAAGGGACCCTCGGGGTTACGGGGTACCCTGCTCTGCGATATCTGCCCACTAAACGTTACAACCACAACGTCAGTAAAACAAAAAAGTGAGAAAATGTGGGTGGAAGATGCTGTCACAGCTCTCCAGCCCTCGAAAGATGCATGTAATCTCTTTATCTACAAAGCCTCCGCTCCTTCGGAGCGCATAATTATGAAAAGAGTTAAAGCCGAGGTTCTTAATGTCTCTTCTAGGCACTTCTTTATCCTGCTAAAGGCACCACTCGCATCTGAATTATTTCCTGGGGTTGTTTGGACTTCCCATTATCCGAGGAAGATTATGGTGAGCCTTGGGATGGAGGCCAGGGCAGTTGACAGCGCTGCCGTGCGGGATTGAAAGGGCGGCTGAAGGTTTGTTGACGGCGTGCCAAGCGTCAGGCCCGGCCGGACAATGCAGTTGCCAGCAGGCGAGATGTTTTCAGAAAGAAGAGGAAGAAAACTACCAACAGCGAAGCTGAAAAATGGTTTGATTAGGTCGGATACGTACCCGCAGATTAGGATCAAGTTGAAAAAAAAAAAAAAAAAAAAGAAAACTCTGCATATCGCCAGAGGAGTGTGAGAATGACGCTTCTTGGAAATCCCATGGGACAGTGACAAGAGAATTCCGATGGTTTCTCATCACGCAAAACACCTGCACTCATTGAGTTTTTCCCCCACAAAAGCATGAACCCCACGACCAGCCCAGACAGGAAAAACCCCTTCAATGCAAACTCTGCTTCAAGCGAGCTTGGATTCACGGGTATCTTCCCATCAAACACTATGGATGTTTCAAATAATAAGGAGCAATCCCTTACAAATTCCCTCAGGAAATGCGAGGGCAGTTTTACACGTTCCTGCAGTCCCAGCTCCCGGGGGGAGGCCCAGGCGGTGCCGACTCCTGCTCCAGCTCCGTTCTGGAAGCCCAAAGGGGTCACACGGGAGCGTCCCAACCTGGTCAGGGAACCAGGCACAGAGATCTGATGAACAGATGCTTATAACCATCTCCGCCTGCTCCTTTAATATTTTTTTTAGCCATTTTTAATTTCTACAGTGAAGAGGCACTTTGAGGCTACTTGAGAAAGTCGAGGACCACCAGCGTGGGATCTCAAACACTTCTTCCCTCTGCTGCTTTTCACACCACACTTGGCTCCTCAGATCTCTGCCTGCAGACACCATAACTTTTGCTGGTCTAAACTCAGGGTTTTCGCCCTCAACGTGTGCTCTAATGGGCCGGACTGACCCCTCTTCTGGGCAGAAGCCGTTGACCAGCAGAGAGGTCTCAGCACCACCCTCAACACCAACCTCTTCAGACAAGGAGGACGAAAACGCAACGACAAACAAATGCTTACGTGGGACCTGAAAGAAACCCCAGAGCGAGTAGCTGCAAATTTTGCAGAGGCGAGTCAGAATTTATCTCGACCAATGGGTTTATTTCCTTCCACCTCCCTGTCACCATCCTCTTGGACAAGGCTGGAGTTTTATTTCTCCTTGTCTGTGCACAGCCCTGCTTTGGCAGCTCCGAACAACGGCTGAAGCTCCAGCGCCCCTGAGAGCATCTCTCCCCGTTAGGTCTGGAGGGTCCTCACGTTCATTCTAGGGAATTTTTTCAAAGAAACACTGTAACAATGAATGTTGGTATTTCCATCTGGAGTGCTGATCCCCTTGTGTGATCTGAAATATCTGATGGCTGCAAACCATTACTCCTCTTTCTACCAGAAGGATTTTCTGTCATTTCCAACATCTCTCTCTCTCTGGAACTAATTTTATCTTCCTACCATGGAAAAAGCGGGCTGATAAACTCCAGACACCACAACTGGCTCCTCAGAAACACTTTCTTGTCAAAGATGTTAAGACATTGAGGTGTCTCGGAGATGTGATCATGAGCAACACACTCACACTTCCTTAGCCCCCAAGCCAAATCTCACGGGAAAACATATTTTAAGAGAGACAAAACCCAGGCAAGTTACTTGGATAGACCATGTCTCTACAATGAAAAGATCAACTTTATGACTTCCTTTTGAAAACCTTCAGGTTGGAGGGGAGAGGAGCTGGATCGGCCTCTGCTGCTCAAGGGAAAGCCAGTGGCTCAGGGTGAGGGTGAAAACCAGGGACCACTGGAGGGAATCACTCACCAGCATGAGGGAGGCTGCAGGAGTTACTGGAGGAAATGAAATAAAACCTTGCAGGATTCCCATAAAGGTTTCCTTCTCTCTCAAAATAAACTCAGTGTGAGCTTTGGCTCAAAATAGAAACCTCTTGCCGTGTCCCACTGTGAGCAGACCTTGCTCTCCACCAGGATTCAAGAGGTTGCAATAAAAACTACATGTTTGGCTCCAGGAACAGGAGAACTGGGCTGAGAGCAGCAGAGAGAGGAAAGGGCACAAAAAAATAAAAGCTAGGTGAGATAATCTGAGGAAGCCCCTTAACATGTTCAAGCTTCTTGGTACAAGCTGTCCTACCGATGAGCTGTAGGTGAGGCCACTGCTCCATGTCTGCCATCTCTCTGCAATGGGATGAGCACTCGGGGCCTTGAAATCCTCCGTAGAAAGACGGGGCTTGACTCCTTGAAGGAATTCACTCATTGCTGAAAGCCAGAACTGCTTTTGTTTTAAAACCGGTGTTGCTTTGCTTCTTAAAAAAACCCCACGCAAATAGAAAGAAAGCAGTGGAAAATCTAAAGCCTGCCCATGCAGGACATCACAGAGTCACAGAATGGTTGGGGTTGGAAGGACCTTAAAGATCATCTAATTCCAGCCCCTGGCCATGGGCAGGGACAAACATCATGCAGAGGACCCGGTGCTGCTCCCCCTCAAGGCAATGCTGCGTTCAAGGCTTGAAGCGAAGACCATTGCCCGGGAGACAGGGAATGGCCCACCATGAAGACTGGCTCATGGGGCGTAGACTTACGCTAACCATACAGACCCGAACCCCTGGGGTTAAGGAGGTTCGTTAGGCTCCACAATGACTTCAGCAGATCCTTCATTGCTGGTCCTGCTGCTGAACTGACTTGCAGATTTTGCATCACCATCATTTTTCCTTGGGTGAGCAATGCCCACACACCATGTCCCAGCGTGAACGAGGCCAGCAAGAGCACAGCTCACCATAAATCTTCGGAAAGAGCTTTGGGAAAAACAGGTCTCTGTTTCTGGGTATGAAACAGAGACATTCTGGACTCACACCACCACGGTTCCCCCAGTGGAGCTCTCCCAGAAGCACTGGAACAGAAACCAGCATGGACGATGGACTTTTTGTACAACTGAGATGTCTTCTATATGTAGAAAACCGAGGGACTGATGGACATACCAAGTGGTGTATAGGAAGAACATGTAAAAAAATCCTTGCCAAAGCACCTGTGTGCTCTAGGCTGATGTTTCTGCCACTGAGCTATCTGGGTTATAATTAATTGGTTATTAGTCAGCAGTCAGCAGGACTCCCACAGTCAAAAGTTAAAGTTTTCTGCCTTTAGAAGAAGAACAACTTGGGCTACAGCAGAGGAAGGCGTGGTGTCCCAGGGTACCCGACACCCAAAATCACGGAATTGTCAGAGTTGGAAGGGACCTCTAGAGATCCTCCAGTCCAACTCCCCGGCCAAAGCAGGGTTGCCCAGAGCACATCACTCAGGACGGCATCCAGGGGGGGCTTGAAGATCTCCAGAGAAGGGGACTCCACATCCTCCCTGGGCAGCCTCTTCCAGGGCTCTGCCACCCTCGCCAGAAAGAAGTTTTTCCCCATATTTGAATGGAACTTCCCATGTTCCAGCTTGTGCCCGTTGCCCCTCGTCCTATCGCTGGAAACCACTGAAAAGAGTCCAGCTCCATCCTCCTTCAACCCCCCCTTTAGGTACACCCAGCCCACTGGGGTCACCCCAAAGCAGAGGAGAAAATTTACCCCAGGTGTGACACTCTGTGCTCCTGACCCAGGACTAGTGCGGGCAGGGGGCCAGGCCAGGTGCCGGTTCCGCACACACCTGGGCTTCCTTCCAGAGCCCTCCCAGCAGCACGGCGAGGCGCAGAGCTGTGGTGCCCCCCGACAGGTACCCCCATCCCCGGGGACAAGGGCAGACACACAGAGAGGGGTGAGGCTGTGCCCAGCCCGGGGACTCCAGGCAGAGGCCGAGCTGCTGCAGGCAGGGAAGAAAGGTTTGAGGCAATGTGGCTATTTTAATCTGCACCGAACCGCGTGCCAAATCCAAAAGTTATTAATGAAAGCAGATGGCTTACAGAAGACCTTGAAATGGGATACTGCCCATGACGGTTACAAAGTCACCCCATACAAAAGCACACAATAGGATGCTTTTTAAACTCTTTAAAGAAGAATTTAAACAGGAGTACATGAAAAAAAAAAAAAAAAAAGGCGCATGGTTTCCATACCATCACCGAGCTGTAACGGAGGCACAACCTTCTCTCCTGGCTCCAGGACAGGCTGACACAGCAGCCCAACCACAGAAAATCATGGTGCCTTTTCCAGACAGCAATTACACACACGATGGAGGTGGCCCCAGAAATGTGCCCCAACATGTAAACTCTTCATAGGTCTCTGTTCAATGCCCACTATATATATTCTCCAAAAAAATGTTTAATCGACTCTATATTTATACTCTGCTGGACTGTATCTTATTAAATCTAAGCTCTTTATGGGATGGGAGATGTGGGAAGGAAATATCAGCTGGATAAATATATACATGATTTGTAACACTAATTAATAAAATGAATGTATTTCAACTCCAGGAAGACAATCTTTACCCATGTCCCTAGCAAGGGGAAACAGGAGGTAACCCAGAAAGAAAGGTCTGACTTCCAGTTTTGTCTCTATTGGAAATGTCAGACAGACTGTGTAACGATGCTGCAAGCTGGATACGAGAATTCTTGAAAGATTTTGCATTAACTATTTCTAATAACATAAGTAAGGTAAGTTTCAGCATAACATCCTCAGGAGACCATAAATAGGAAAAGGCAGCTTGAGAGGGAATAAAAAAAAACAACAAAGGGATGGTAATTAGGGGACACAACAGAAATGTAAATGAGGAAAGGCTTGGGAAGAGATAGGAAGGAGATGACCCGACCCCTCGCATTACCCTGGATCTTGCAGGCACCCAGGAGGAGGGTGCACTCCAGGGACAGACACATGGACGAGGTGTTTCTATGGGGCAAGGTGTTTCCACTGAAGCAGCAGAAAGGGAGATGGGAGCTCAGGGGGCAGACAAGAGCAAACCAGCCCTGGAGGAAAGGTAAGGAACAAATCACCATTCTCTAATAAGCTAAAATATTAGAGACGTGGGGGACGATGACAGTTACATACACCTACAATTGCATTTTCTTGTCTTCTGCATTCCTTCTATAACCAATCCTAACAACTAAATGGACTGCTTAGCAATAACCCTTGGGAAAACACACAGGATGAAAACTTTCATCCTTAAGCCTCACATGGCACCAAAGCAATCACTAAACACGTTATTTAAAGCGCATGAGGTGCCCTCTGCCCTCATCCAGAACAAAAGAATGACCTTCTCTGGAGTTTTAACTTCCTGAGGTCCAGCACCAACACAGTCAGGTCCTTACTGGTGACTCGAGTCACACTCAAGGGTGAAGTCTTCACAGATTTATAAATGAATCCCTGTGCCTGACTCCACACCCATACAGCCAGCCTTCCCAGAGCTGCCAAATACAACTCTTCATCCCTCCTGAACCTATTTTCTCAGAGAAGACCAGGCAAGACGATCCCTTAGAGTGACAAAACTCGGGGTCTCCCTGCCAAGCAGCACAGCCCAGATTCAGAGTCAAGCTCTTCCCTCCAACACTCCCAGCAGATGATTCTTCCCGTGCAAACGGAGGACAGATGACAAAAAAGTTCGTACTGAGCTGCCCCCACCTGCAAAAGAAATGACAAAGAATCTCTGAACCCTGATAGTATGGAGCAGAGCCACACGCAGCTGTATCCACCGCTGCCAGAGCTGGAGAGGAGTCGGTCTCTACTGCTTGGAGGATGGAGACAGAGATAAACCAGTCCCTGGTAGAGGGAAAGAGCCATGTCTGGGAGGGCAAAGCAGAGGCCGTGCTGTTCCCTCTGCTGCCTGCCCTCCTCCAGCCCAGCAGCTGCCTGGCAAGGACAGGGAGAGGAGAGCTCAGAGAGCCCCCCGTGTCCCCCGGGAACGGCAGGCCAGGGCAGGAAGTGAGCATCTTTGTTTTATTACCTCGCTCCTGTAGAGAGATATTAAATCATCTATTTCTTAGGAAAAGAAAAGGAAATTGCAGCGGTGCAACATGTCAAGAGACGAGAAGAGCCAGGCTCACCGAGGGTGGGTATTAATTATTGCTGTCTATTTTTATCCTGTGTATAACTCCGGTCTCGTCTGTGACTTAAGGAGCTAAAATCCCAGGAGTCACAACTGTAAAACTACTGAAATAGGTGAAATATCCTCTATAGGCTGCAAAGTCTGGATACAAAAAAATTCTAACAAGTGCCCATCAAAACTTCTGTAAATTTTAATAAGAAAAGAAAGAGCAATCTAGCAGTACACAGAAATATTATCTCAAGAGAGTTACTCCCAGAGAGGAAAAATCACTAGCCAGTTCCTGAAGAAACCCTGAACAGATTGCTTTTAATTATGTAAAGAAAAAGTTGTTAGGCTGCGTTACATTCCTGAAGGGCCAAGAGTTTGGGAAACTAAAAAAATAGATTGTGAGGCCCTCCACTGCTGTCTGTACAAGACACTATGAAATCTCTTATTTTGGCAATAACATGTGCATACGGCAGACGCCAATATAAAAAAAAAAAACAACAAACCATGACCACAAGCAACTAAAAGTCCATCCTGCAGCTCCAAAAGTATGTTCAGTGTCTGCCAAAGAGCTAATGAAAAAAACGCACTCTCACAGACTGTATCTGCTAGACATTAAACTACCTGCTGGACATTTTGTACAGCTTATAAAGCCATAAAATATCACAGAGCATTTACAGATTTTCCAGCTGACAACAATATGAAATAACTGAACAGACCCAGCACAGACCGAGTCCTCTGGTCAGACACGGCAGATAACTCTGGATACATCCCCCCACATCCACAACCAGAAGTTGTGCCAGCCACATAGAGGAGGAAAGCAGAGCTCACGGTGATGGAAAACGAGCCAAGACAACAAAGCCATCCCTCAGCCTCCCAGAAATGATGGAATGACAGTGGGACTGCCCAGATGTACAGGGGCTTGGAGAAAGCCCACGTGGAATCGGCTCCTCCCGCCCTGTCTGAGGCACAAGGGAGCCCCTACCTCCTGCCACGTTGGGGACGCGTGGCATCCTACAGGCACCCAAACCCCTCTGTCTGGGGACTGCAGAAGTGACAGCATGGACTTCACCTCTGGAGTCCTGTGACAACCCAGGAGGATCGCCCGTTTGTCACGGTTTATTTCCCCTGTGGTAAGAGTCAAGGGCTCCAGGTGAGCAGCAAGGTGGTAGCCTTGCTGGTTAGAGCTGATACCTGCTGCCACTGAGTCACCAATACCTTCTGGAGGATGTCATGTCAACTGTACACAACATGAGGGACAGCAGATATTCTGCTACAGAAAAAAAAAAAAAACAACCACATCTTACTGAGTAATCATAGAATCATACAATCATCTAGTTTGGAAGAGATGTTTAAGATCATTGAGTCCAACCATTAACCCAACGCTGCCAAAACCAGTCTGCAGACAAGGACAGAAATACTAATAGCACCAAAACCTGAAAGATGTAAACTTCCCCCGCCCAGGGAAGAAGGTGGGAACCAGGCATTACACTGTTTACTGAAGCACTGAGAACTAACATAGATGTAAATTAACAACAATCCTAACATTTGGTGGCTGACAGCACATCACTACATTAGCAGAGTTTTCATTCTTCCATCCACAGCTGATACACAATGGAGATCCCACCCGAAAACATTTCTTAATGATGCTGCACTATGGAGGGGCTGTTCAGCCTGGAGAAGAGAAGGCTCTGGGGAGACCTTAGAGCCCTTTCCAGTCCCTCAAGGGGCTCCAGGAAAGCTGGGGAAGGACTCTGGATCAGAGAGGGGAGCCATAGGATGAGGGGGAAGGGTTTGACACTGAAAGAGGGGAGATGGAGGTGAGAT